>DVQH01001995.1:0-10998 GCA_018231625.1 Papilio phestus | reverse complement strand
CTAAACCTATTTTGGTCTTTAGACTGCGTCTATGCAAGATAAATGTATTTACATTCCCTTTGATCAGTTTGCTTTCCTGGTAATATTTTTGCGTTGTGATAATACGCAGATCATGGTAAGAGTTAACAATTTGTTGCAATGAAAAGACGACAAATATTTCTACGTAGCTACAGTCATTTCTCCCATTACCAATCTCGTCTAGGGTTCAAATTAGCAATGCTCTATTATATACTATTATTAAATTAACATTTTTAAAATTTTTAAAATTATCTTTTAATTTAAAAATTTAATGGGAATTACATGAGAATTTTTATTTTTATAAATTTTTATAAACAGATAAAATTTCCAAGTTTAATAATTTAATAATTTAAACGCAAACAATTATTTTTTGTGTAAAACAACACTAAATTAGAAATTAAAATAATAAAAAATAAAATATTAAGTAAACAATTTTTGTATTAAAACTTTTAAATATTAATTTTTTAAAAATTGAGAATAAATGATTAATTGAGAAACGACACTGTTGTAACGTTATCTATGTAGAGGTGGTGCGTCATTGTCTGTAACTCACAAGCACCGTGCCGCTCACTGTTGTGTGTGTGTGAATGTGAGTGAGTGAGTGCCAGTCCGACTCACACACACACGCATAGCCCAAAGTAGTGTGCATATACATGTCTTTGTTTGCTGTTATTGTAAAGTTTCATCATTCTTTCCCTTTTTAGCGAACATTTTGTGTAAAACTTTCCGTTATAATCTCAAGTAGAATCACACACCGCGCAATTTACCTGAAGTTTTCAGGGTGACCGTGTGCTGCTGAACGAGCTTGGATGTCACTTCGTAATCGATTGTAGTCAAAATTTGATGTCGATGAATCGACACCCGGCACCAGCAAGTTTTACTATGCTGTGGCAAACTGTGATCCTCGTGGCTTTGGCCTGTTTGGCTAGTGCCACCAAAAAAGTTGACTCAACCACCACTATCCAAACACCACCCATTTCTCATTCTCCACTACCCGCTCAGTATGAGAATATAGTTGAAGGTGCTCAACAACCGGTAGATCTATTTCCTGATCGACCATTGCAGATTGTTCAACCTGATAGTGACCACAAAAATCTTGTTATCAATGAAGAAAATCTCAAAGTACGTTATCTAATTTTACATTGCATACAAATAATAAATATTTAATTTACAGTATCTTCATGCCATCAAGGATTCGGTTAGCATTATTTCGGTTGTGGGCAAATTCCACTCTGGGAAGTCGTTTTTAATGAACCAAATTATGTCTAAATCGAGTGGATTTGGAATTGGTAAAGAGGTGACACCCAAAACTATGGGCATTTGGATGTGGGGAAAGGTATGTTGCTTAAATAAAAGATAATTTTCTAATTTTATACTTAAAATAGCCTCTTCGATCGACCAACAAAAAATTTGATGGATGGGTTCTCTTGTTTGACACTGAAGGTTTCGCAGCCAACAACATTTCGGAGAATTATGATGCAAAAATCTTTGCAGTGTCTACTTTGTTAAGCTCAAAGTTATTATACAATTCGGTCAAAATTATTGATCAGTCGGATATTGATTACCTCGAGTTATTGGCTCGTCGCACACAGTTATTTGCCCTCAAAGCTCAAATGACACCACAAAACTGGACCGAAGACTTTAGCTCACAACTGCTGCGATTTCCCTCACTCATCTGGGTATTGCAAGATTTTGTTCAAGAAACCAACGAGAAGACTTGCAAAGATTGGTTATTAAAGTTGCTTTCCACGCATACACGCGAAACTGAGAGTTATGCTATTTCACTCAAGGACGTCTTTCCCGATGTGGACTGTCACACTCTTTTTATTCCGTGTGCTAAAAAAGCGCTTCTTTCTGATCTTTCACGCTCCACCGAAGCGGATCTACTAGAGGACTACAAAGTAGATCGTGATGGTTTGATTCGCAAGATCATGCTTGATATCGAGCCAAAGTTGAAAACCAACGACAAACCTTTTAGCGGTACCGAACTGGTGTTTTTGCTACGGATCTTGGTTAATGCAGCCAACGCTGGTTCACTCACCGAGATACCCAACCGATGGGATGCGTTTTTAGACAAACTTAAACAATCCTCAATCGAAGAGTGCTTCAAGTTTTACCAGGCACACATGAACAATTTTCTCGTGGATCGACATCACAACCAGCCGGTCAACTCTAGCAAACTTTACCAGTGGCATTTAGACTCCGAGGAAAAATCATTGAAACTGCTCACCCATCTCTTGCAAGGTCTTGAACGTTTTCTTGATTCATCTCAAAAGAATCTTCTTGACATCATTGACAAGTGGTACTATTCGGTGCGTGAGATCAACACCCAAAAGATTCAAGTTAAAATTTTTAACCTTAAAAAGAAGTATGAAATGGAAATTGGAAATCATTTTGTTTTGTTGCGTTATCCACTGCTTACCGAAGACTTGTTAGAAATGGCTTTAAATTTGACGATATTCTATACTGATCGTTTTGTTAATGAGATGTCTGACTTGTTACGTTTAGAAGAAATGCAACATGATTTGGATTCGTTGGAGAGAATTATTAAATTGAATCTTGATTCATCAATGCTCGAGAACTATAAAGCACTGGAAAAGCATTTTGATGAAATTATTGACAAAGTTGTAGAAGAAGCGTTTCAAGATGTGACCATCAGTGACATAACGCCTAGTTCGTTCAAAGCTTTCATGAATCATCTGAACACACTGATCACCAAGTCGGTGCAAACATTTGCAACTCGAAGCAATCATTTTGCCAGCGAGACCAGCATCTATCGAGCCAAGTTGGACAAGGTCAAAGTTCAACTTAATATTCGAGCTGAAGTACTGCGAAAAGATAATGAAGAAGCTGTTAGTCGGTTTTTATCGAAAGAAGCCGACAAAGCAGTAGCTTTTTTTGAGCAATCTACCACACCCGAGAAACTTAATTTTCCTCTCGATTTTGAGGTACTTAAGGAAACTCTTCACAATAAGGCCACTCAGGTAAAGAATGTGTGGATGGATGACTTTCGCGATTACACCGACTATATCTGTTATCCTGAGCAACTTACACGTTTTGTGGCTAAACTCAGCAACGTGAGCGAGGTGAGGCGTGATCAAAATATTCAAGCCTTCAAGACCGAAGTAGAAGCCCCTCTTGAGCTTGCCAAAAAATTGATTCTTCTTTCCAGTGATCGATACACAACTTTATTCAGTTTTAGACGATTTGTAAGTTTATCATAAAATTCACAATTATATATTTTGATTAATTATTATTGTTTTCAAACACAGATTTACAACGTTTGTATGGTTCATCTTGACGAGGGTAAAGCAAAGGAGTGGAAAACAGAACTCAAGAACCAAATTATCGATGTGTTTATACGTGACGACGCTCAACTTAGTTCGGAAATTGAGAAACGTCAAAATTTCTTATCAAAATTAATGGGCTTCTTCCAGTGGCTCTATTCTTTGATTTTTGGCTAGACTCATTGATAATATGCATTTAAACATAACCAAAACACTAAAAACCACTAGTAGATATACATTTCTAGTTTTTATAATACTTGATAACTGTAATTAATGTTGTAATTGCCAAACGCAAACCAAATATGTGTTATTCAAATAAACTAAAATTTTGTATACAAAAATTACATTGAATGCAATTATAGGTATAATTGTATTAATTATTATCAATATATCTTTATATAAAAATAAAAATAAATTCGTATTTTTTGAAACCATCATTTGTGCAACGGTGCAATAACGTGTTTCCGCGTTATAGACTTTGCCTATGGCACATCATTAGGTATATAAAATGTACATAGTCTCATAATAAACATCATTCATTACCCTTCTCTCAGTCACTCGACTTACCGACCTCTGGTGGTGTGCTAACTGGTGGCAGAGGTGTTTTATGACTCGTCCCCGAGAGACATTGTGTTTATTTGAGAGTCAAGTTGGTCTTCAATGAGGTAAAGTGGTACCGCGTAAAATCTAGTTTGAATTTCAAGTGGATTATCAAGATTGTGTAGAGTTGAAGATGTCAATTGGCTTGAGAGAACTTCATTTTAAGTTCTTGTGTTTTTCAATCAATATAGCCCGTTTTCAGTGTGTTTTTCGTTTCACGTGGTATGTGGACGATCGGTATTTTTGTTAATTTCTTACCCTAAAGTTTGGTAAAATTATTGGCGCAAGTTAGATTATTGACTATGATAAAGTAAACAAGTTTAATTTGCGCCAATAATATTACATAATTTTAAGATAAAAATTAACAGAAATACCAATTGTCCACATACCACATGAAACAAACAACGCACTGAAAACGAGCTATATCGATCAAGTTTCAAGTTTGGGTTTACTAAGTTGTCCGAAGTTGAGCTTTTACCGAAGATCAAGAGTCAATCCCGCGATTTCCGATTGATTTGATGTTTGAGTGAATCTGATTTGTGACAAGTGAGAGCAACATTGACGAATGTCGCAAGATGTCGCAACATTAACTATAATTTGAAAGACACACAAAAATCTTGGAAAGCGTGATTGAGTTGATCCCGTAATCTCAAACTATTTTTGCTTCAAGACAGTACAAAAGTCCATGAGTGCTCAGTATCAGATCCAATGGTGAGCAAACAGACGGAGAGGGTGTGATGGAGGTCATCAGTGCCGAGATGCAGTTTTCTCATGTGAGAGCGCGCCACCCCACAATCGATCAGTTTTTATTGGTCGTCATCGGTCCAACAAATACAAGCATGGAACACCGAGTCCAGTGTTCATATTTAGACAAAGTGGCCAACGTGTAATTGATGTCATTGGTTCATCTACCCAAAGGATAATCTTTGTTTGCCGTGAAGTCACTAGAAGAGTACATCCTCCTGATGAAAATTTGGGCAATGCCGCTTTGTTTGAATTAGCTGTGATCTGTAGATCTTCATCAATCAAAATTCATAGTCTACAATTTTCCGTAGCCTACATTAGCGCTGTCATATGACGGACAAGAATGTTCGAAGAGAATACATTGCTGCTTTTGAACAATTTGTAATCGCCCGAGATCAAGGACGCTCTCGGAGCTTGAGGAGGATATACAGTTGTGCAATAACATATCACCGCGTTATGGTCTCTGTGAACAAGTTTTGACCGTGACACACACCATCGATTTAAATTCAATAGAATATATTTTGATATATTTAAATTTTTTAGCTTGTAAACTAAATTTAGACAAATTTTAGTCAAATAACCTTAAAAATATTACTTTATAATTTTAAAAAATTAATTTTTATCACTTTATAAACTATTTTTTTAAATAAATTAGTTATTAATATACTTTAATTTACACTTAATAAAATACTTAAAAATTGTGTACAAAAATCATAATTTATATTCTTAATTATAAAAATATAATGTGGGCACTACGACATCTATGAATTGCTGAATTTGACTGCAGCTTGCCAATTTCCGCTCAATGTGTTTGTGTGGGAAGAAGGACGTGTTTATACAAAATGTATTTACCTCGGGAGCCTGCCAACCGTTAATGACACTAACCGTTGTTGCCACTTGCTGAAATTTGGTGACTGTTTTGCTATGAAGCCTAGATGAAATTCTCTATTTTTGTTTAGTATCTTTGTTTAGTTTTTCATAATTTTATGTGAACTTATCCTATGTATTAAAGACAATTATTGACAATTACTCTAGCTGGGTTAGAATCTTTTCTCAAATAATGAGTCTAACCCGCACAGTGGTTGACTTTGGGAGAGGAGTTGCCTGATGAGTCTCATTTTCTGGTATTGCTGTTGAAGAAAAAAATTTCAGATCATGCGCAGAAGACGCACTCATTTCCAATTAAACTAAATAGTTCCGATAGCTATTCTTCACTTTAAACTCGAGTATTCAACTTAAGACATGTTTTATTGCTTTTATGGTAAAATCTTATTGTTATTGTTTTACCTTTTTGAATAATTTGAATTTAAAGTAAAGAGTGCTCTCATTTTGTTCAAGATAAAGTTAACATAGTTTATTTCTAATTTTATGTTGTTGTGTAAATATTTCATTTTTATTTGTAGTATTATATATTTTTTATATATTTCATATTTCATTTTCAGATTTTTTAAATATGTAAATAATTATTTGCATTTTTTACAATTCAAAAATAATGGTTAAAATAATAAATCAATTATTTTAACTTGTTTAGTTGACAAAGTTGATTTTATAATTTTAATTATATTTATATAATTATATATTATATATTTTATTATAATAAATGTGACAAATTTTCTGTATATTCTATCTCTCTTTTCCTCAGTTTAAATTATTCACTTTACTGTTAACCCGAGTCACCACTCAATAGCCAGAATAGTGTTGAGCATGACTTGCAAGTTTCAGACTGGACATTCAAGCTGCGCAGCTGAGACCAAAAGATTTCAGACAAATCATAACAAACTAATAAAGTATAGGATAAATTGAACTTAAATCAATGCAGCCTACTTCATTTCAATTGTAAGTTTACAGAAAGGAAAAATTAATGCTTTGTATTGAGTTGAATGTGAATCTAAGGCTTCATTTCAATTACTACGAAATACAACTAATCAAATAGGAATTAAAGTAGATTTTGTGTGTTTTCGTTGTGCCCTTTCTAATTCAATTTTGTTTTATATGAGGAAAGATTAAACTAGTTTTTGTTTGATACCAGTAGTTGTATTACCACTGAGTTCATTTAACTTTGCCGTTTTCAATTAAATTTTTGGTACGCGCACCCCTTAAAAGTATACTTTCAAAGGAAATTTGGAACAATCTATTTTTCATAGTTTAGTCAGGAAAATTGAAAAAATTGACCAAAGAGTGTGACAAGAAGAAGAAAATAATTAAAATTCTTTAAAACTATCAAAGCGATAGATTTGAGTGTTTGGATTCTTCTATATTCTGACACATATCACTATATGATTAATCACGAATTATTTACATTAGTATGCGTCATTAAACTTAATAATTATGAACTTTAAAAATAGGAAAACATTCTATTATTTAAACGTTTGTTAAAATAAAATACTTTTAAAAGAAAAATGTTTAAAAACAACAATTATTTTTTAATACAAATGTCAAGGTTAAATTGCATTAAAACAAATGCAAATTTTTTGTTAAGTTTTGCAAATATGACGTGATTTATCTAAAATTGTGTTAGGTTTTAGAAGTTTTGATCAGCAAAAACTTAAAAAACAAAATTGAAATTGAAAATCAAGTAAAATTAAATAAAAAACAAGAAAAAATAGACTACAACTGCAATAATATGCAAATGATGAACTAAGTTTTACCACCCATCAAATTTGCTTTAGGGCACTTAATGCAAATCAGTTTAAACATATTGAAATGATCAGTTTATTTAGAATGGTTATGAATCAAACATGAATTTATTCAAAAATATTGAATTAATTTGCGTGAATTGTGAAAAATGAAAGAAAAATAAGATAGAGAGAGAAAGAGAGGTGAGGAAAAGAAAAAAGTTTTACTTGTAATTTATTTTATAATATTATATTCCAGTATATTCTAATAATATACTCTAGTATTATAAGTATTTTTTATAGAAACCTGGTTTATCTATTGTTTTTGATTGCAAAATTTCAAACCTCAAATACCGTACATTAAATTTTAGTTATTACAATCTACTTTATACTTTTTCTTAAATTACGTTGTGACTGTAAAAACATCAAAAATCAATATTGACGCAAAAACACAATTGGATGCATGCGCAAAAACTACATTTGCGAAAACATTTTTTTCATTTTCTCTCTTATCGCATGGACTTTGTCTTTTTATCGATACTATTAAGTTGTTCTTCACTACTACTAATAAAGAAGAAATCAAACAAAAAAGGTGCAAATAGTTTTAGTTTATTATAAATCAATTTATTGATTTATCAATCAATCAAAACTTATCAACTTACTACCATAACACAACTACTAATTCTCATAATAGATTAAAACACTTTAATATATTAATAATAATAATATTATTATATAATGTCCTTTAATTAGCTTCAAATGTATTTTCTTTGACAACCATTGTCGGTCATATTTTTCTTTATACAGCTGTATAGTGAAGCCGACTTTTAGGATTTCTGATTTAAGACTTCTGATTTATGCTTTGAGTATTATATTTATATAAACACGAAAACAAATTAAAAGCAATTAATTGTCAAATTAAGAAAAAAGTACTTTTTGTTGTGTTTGTCTTTGTGTTAAACTTTGCTATCTCGCCCTTTTTCCCTTCTCTCTCATTCTCTCTTTCTCCCCTCTCTTTCTTTCTCTCTCTCTCTTCTTCTTCTTCTTCTTCTTCTTCTCTCCTCTCTAACACTAACGCGAACAACTAAACAAAATCTTGTAAATGTATATAACCACACACCACATCATAATCACTGACTTATATCTAATCAGACAAATTTATATTTTGTTTTACAAAACAATCTAAATAATCTTAAGAATCACAGTTGTTTTTATTTTATTTTAATTCAATAAATAAATTAGTTTTGAGTTTTCCTCTAATTTAAAACGCACAATCTATATCATAATGTAAGGTAATGAAAGATAATACATCTTTACGCTTTTCAGTTTAAATTTAGATACGTATTCTTTACCATTTTTATTCAAAACCATGTGTTTAATACTGTTGTTTAATTACTATTAAAATACTATAATACCAGATAAACCAGTTACCAGTATAGTACCAGTTATTTAAAATTTGACCTATATTTGACTTTATGACATTGTCTTTGATTTTGTTCTCCAATTTCAGTTTATCGGGGGCAAAAAAACATTAAAGGTGTTTTTTAAAAAGCTTAAACAGTACATGGTTTTGACTCATCGCACCAGCTGGGAATTCTCTCTTCCTCCGCCCTCTCTTCTACCCTCACTCTCCTTTTCTCTTTATTAAACTGATGTTACTAATAAAGATGTTTTGAATTGCTTAATTTGGCCTGCCCTATTACCCACCAAGTTACTATTTGCCGTTGGCGTGTTAGCCAGCTGCTCGTGATCCCTAGCCTTTTCCCTAGAAAACAATTTAGCTCGTTGAGAGTGCAAATGCGAGAGAGAGAGTGAATAAGTGTTGGTAAAATAGAGAGGGATAGGTATGGGCAAATTGTGAAGTAAGCAAAAGAGCAGAAAGGGAGTGAAAGTGAGAGAGAGAGAGTGAGAATGAGAGATAAATGATGCATTGAGTGTTCAAGAGTCTGGGGAGAGAATGACTCACTCCTCTTATATTTTGAATCTATCACCATCTCTCATCTCGTCCCTAGAGATCAATTCGGTTTAAAATTCTAATTAAATCAGTTTTCACTTGTGCAATCCATTTAATACCTTTTTGAATTATTCCGTGTTAGTTTGCAAGTGTTAGCACATTTTTTGCTTGTATATATCATCCAACATGTTCTTTTATTATCAATGCATTTTTCATTTTAGAAATAAAATTTGTATTAAAAATAAAGTAAATAATTATAGATTAAACAAAATGCAATTACAAATAAAAAGAGAAAGAAGAGAGATTGAGAAAAGAAAAGAGAATGAAAAGAGAGATGGAGAGAGATGAAACGGGAGATAGAGAGAAAAAGCAAGAAAGAAGAAGGGCGACAAGGAGAGAGAGAGGGGGGGAAAAGAGAGGGAGAGAGAGAGGGAGAAGGAGAAAGAGGGAGAGAGAGGGAGGGAGAGAGAGAAGGAGAGATTGATCTGGGCGAGGACAAGGCCACTAGTAGTATCCAAACCGAGAGAGTACAGAGTGGACTGACAAAACAGATAGTGTTGCGGTGTGGGACTCAAATCAGGGGGGGGGGTTGTTGAGTCCAACAGCGCTCTGAGTTGTCACTCAAGTTGAGCGTCAAAGAGTCGGGGTATCTTGCCCATCGCAGTGTAAATTCTAACCACAAGTTCAAGCCTGGGCAGTTCAAGCACCCGAGTTGCTTTATCCGCCGAGATGAAGAGGTCCAGAGGCTGACACACGGGATCGTATAGGAGTGGCTTGGAACAAGTGGCGACAGTTGCCATGCGGTCCTCCATGCCTCAGACCAACCGATGTTCGGTGGCATGTGGTGCCTGTGCATTCGACTGCCATTGACACCCAGACATGAAGGTCACTATGCATGCCATTAAAGTGATGAAGAATGAAAATGCATACCATCTCAATGGGTCTCTCATGAGTAGATGCGAGCCCAGATGGGAGGCGGGGGAGGACAGGGGGTTTTAACACCAACTGTAGACTTAATTCGTAAGCAACGACTCAGATGGGCCTCTCTGGAGAACAATTTCTCATTGAAATGCGTTTTACCCGTGCAAACCACTTATTGCCACTCTACTAATCCATCGCGGATAGATTGGGACACTTGGTACATGCATGGGCCAGATTTCACCAAGTGGTCTATTATTTGTCCCTTACTCTCTCTCTCTCTCTCTCTCTCTCTCTCTCTCTCTCTTCCTCTTTCCCTCCTCTTTCTTCCTCTTTCCCTTTCTCTCCCTCTTCTCCTTTTTGATTTTTTTATCCCTCTCCATCATACTCTTTTTCTCAGCATTTTAACTGCATTTTCCCTCTTTTTCTCATTTATTTCTTATTTTCTCTTACCTTTTTTCTTGTTTTGATATTTCCCTCTTTTTCCATCTCATCTCTTTTCTCTCCCTCAACTAAATCTTTCACTCTCTCTCTTGTTTTTGCCTTTTCTCTTTCTTTTTTTATTCTCTTTCTTTTCTTTACTCTCTTTCTAACTCCTATTTTCTATCTGTCTTCTAACTTTCTAACTTTTCTTACTCTCTCTCTCTCTCTCTCTCTCTCTCTTACTCTCTCTCTCTATCTCTCACTCACTCTCACTCTCTCTTACTCTCTCTCTCTCTTACTCACTCTCTCTCTCTCTCTCTCACTCTCTCTCTTACTCTCTTTCTCTCTTACTCACTCTCATTCTCTCTCTATCTTACTCACTCACTCTCTCTCTCACTCACTCACTCACTCACTCACTCTCACTCTCTCTTACTCTCTC
>DVQH01001994.1:0-11000 GCA_018231625.1 Papilio phestus | reverse complement strand
TTAACAGCTCCCCGGTGTGTAGTGCGGGATCAGTGCTCCTGGGGCGCTACTGTAACACCGAATAACAGAGTGGAACTAGGAGAGAGATGATGATGTCAAGTGTGAGTGAGTTGTGTGCGGTGTTGTGCAGCGCGTGAAGCAGGATGAACCGTGGCGTCACGTTGGGTTCATCATCCCGCACCGTTCTAGAATGGATCACTCCAAAGATGCCGTGACGTTGCCACGGGAGATGACAGACTAGTTGTTGAGTAGAGCAGGGCAAACCTGGCTGAACTTAACCGGTTAGCTGAACTCAAGCTGGAATTTATTGAGACTGAACAAGACTAAATTTAAAATAACAACCATTGAAACTCTGAATTATATTGAAAAACAAAAGCAAAACTACGATTTAAAATTTTGCCCTGGACCCCTTTAAAACAAAATCAAACTAATCTAAACTATGAGTGGTAATACAAAAAGTTTAAATTAACATTCGAATTCGAAATAGTGATTGTCAGAATTTTTATCACTGGAAATACAGTGATTTCTCACATAAAACTTATATGGTTCAAAAGCTCGTAATGTGTAACTCTCAAAATAATAATACATAATCTAGAAGTTCAAAATCGTGTTCAAATTTACCATTTATGTGAGAAATTACTGTATTTCCAGTGATACAAATTCCGGCTAAATTTTTGGCATTTCTGGCATTACTTTTTACTTTGGGTTACGCCTATTTTTGGTTCCAATTGGACCGTAACTTTATATCCAATGAACCCTTCTTATCGAATAGTTTCGATTTTTTAAAAGTCAAAATTTTGCTTCCAAATGAGACCTTGAAGCCCCACCGAGAACCTCTAGTGGTTCCGCATGTTCAAGTTTAAAGGTTGGACATTGTTTCTCGCAAAGACGACCATCTTGAGTTGTTTTAACCATCACCTTACACTTGTGGGATTGATGAAATCTGCATCGCCAAGTGTCTTCGCCTGTTACCTTTGAGTGATAGTGGTGTGTGAATTCGCGATTATCGTTGACAATCAGGGTTTTCTTCCCCTTGTTTGATGTACCAAAACTTAATTTTAAACTGTTAGACTCCGTTGTGCTCAAATTCTTGTCCATTATAAAAGTATATGAGCTTATAAAAACTATTTATATAAAATTAATTAATTACGCATTGTTACCAATCAGTTATTAATTAATAAATCAATCAAGTTATTAATAAGTTAATAAGATTTATTTAAGTGATTTACAAAACTTACCATACAACAAAAAAGACAAGTTAGGTCAAAGTTTCAAAAGTTCCAACAAGATTTTTGTCTACTTGAAAAATATAACAAGATTGGCCGTAAGGGAGAGAGAAAGGTGCAACAAATAAAATAATTACAGATACAATTTAGATTAAAAAGTTAAAATGATAGACTACAAGACTCGTGCCACTTTCATTGGCGATTTTTCACAAATTGCTTGCTACACCATTTTTTTACAAAAATAATTTGTATACTTATGAAACTCAGTTGTTTACAATAAAACAATTTTTATCTGTTTTGTTTGAAATTATTATTTTATTTTAAATTCAAAGTTGTTGAAAACAAATTAAACGCGTTACAAATATACATGTACAATATTCCGCATACCATAATCAGGTTTGTCCTGATTTATTTTGAAGAGAACAAATAATTCTGAAATGACATTTTAAAAATATACAGTGAACCTTCAAACTCACAAGTGGTTGAAAAGACATAATAGAAGGTAGTAATAAAATTATACATTATTGCCTTTTACTTTGCTTTTGCAACAACGCGGCAAACTGTATATTATCAGTTCATTTCTACTAATACAGCAAGTTAATATAAAATATAATGCTTTACAAATATAGAGGTAAAACATTAAAATTGCAACGTGTTATGCACACACCCAACATTGAGATTAGCTAAACATTGCTTAAGTTTTAATGTGTTTTTGTCAATACCCTGATTGCATATACACAATTGAAGCATGTGACTCTAAATCTAAATTTGACTCTAAACTTTTTTAAACAAAAAAATAATGGGTTGTATAATAGTCGTTTAGTTTTGTTTTTCAATAAATGTTATTTTTTTGTCGCCAATGATTTACTATTATGGTTGACTTGTGAATCTTGAAATTACATTCACTTTTTTTCCTAATAGACAACACATTTAATTCGAAGTAAAGCTAGAGTGACTCTATATATTAAACTATCAACTCTTTCCCAAAACCTTGATTTTACCTCCAAAAATGTAGACGGGTTTTCAAAGAAAATCTCTCTCTCTCTCTCTCTCTCTTGTATCAAATGACATGCTTAAGGATTTGGTTTTCCCAACCGACACTATACCTCTACTACGTTTGATATTGATCTATTTACACTTGTTATTATTTTAATGCATTAAGTACAAAACTCCAAAAATATAATATAAAAAAATTATTTATTTACAACTTCGAAATTACAACTAATTCAATGCAATATGTTTGTATAGATAACTTTTAAAATTTTCAATGTGTTACTTGTATACAAGCTGTTGGTAGAGAAGCATAAAAATGAATTATAGTTTTCAAGTGATTAAACCTTTTAAATTGGATAAAATCCAATGGTTAACCAATAGTTGTGTAACCAGAAAAATTGCCTAATTAAAGTCTAATTGTTTGTTTTGTCTAATATTTCGCTTGACTCTTCTCCTTGACACTGCCAGGTATAGTAATATTGATAAAGTCGGAATCGCAAAGCATATCACAGGAATCGCCAGCCGGTTTCAGCGTACTTCTACGCTTTCCATTGGAATAAACCGGAACGTCGCCGTATAGAATGTAGTGTTGAACCATGGAAACCACATCGAAAAAGGCAGAGGACAGGGCAAGACCAAATTTAGGTAGATTTCCAATCAAAGGTCGCCAGTCAGCTGTTTATAAATAACAATAACAAAAGTTTGAGTGTTAGTGAAACAATGTAACTCGTTATTGATTTTGGTACTTTGAAAACAGCTAGAAGAGAGAGAGAGAGAGAGAGAGAGAGAAGAGAAGAGAAAGAAGAGAGAGAAATGAGAGACGAGGGAGAGAGAGAGGGAGAGAGAGAAAGAAGGGAGAGAGAGAGAGATTGACATTGACATTGTAAGCATGATATGACAAAATATCATTTAAATAAACTTTCTACATATTCTTAAAAAATTATCCAGTGACGGCGGAAAACATAAATCAATGTCACAAACACATAACTGAGCGCATGCGCGTACTCGACACTTGGAGAAACAGTGTGCGACTTTTCTCTCTCTCTCTCTCTCTCTCTCTCTCTCTCTCTCTCTCTTTAAATACTGTATTAATAGAAATAAAATATGAATTTATAAATCTCTTTCTCTCATTCTCTCTCTCTCTTTCTCTTTCTACCGTATCTTCATCTTTGTTGCAAAATTGATACCATTGAATTGTCCCTCACTATCATTGATACCATTGAGTTGTCCCTCACTATCATCGATTCAATTTAGTTAATCCTTACTATATTCACGGGTGTAACTAGTTTAAAAGTGTAAAATGATGTAACAAACAAACCATAGTTAATCGAGATGGTGATCATCTGGAGCATGGAAAGAGTGCCACCGCTAAAGTCGAGAAGAATCATATTGATGCTCCATCCTTTGGTGCTCTTCTTGCGAAAGTTGAACCACACCTGTGGCATGTACTTGATGGCGGTGACGATCAGCTTGAGGTACGAGAAGTAGTAGATCAGTGTCAGCCAGTTTGATTTGTGACAAAGAACCACGATGGTGAGAATAGCTCCACCAATCCATGCTATTGCTTGGAAAGTCTTGGAGAACAGCGACAAACGTTGTTCACCTTTCTATTAAAAAATAATTATTAAAAAAACTGTTAAACAGCAAATCAATATTATATTTGTAGCGATGCTATCTTGGTATCGATTTACTCTGACCACTTCCAGATTTTCGATATGTAATTTTAAATCTATCTACTACAATCATAATTTATCTCAAACTAACTTAATCTGGCATATTGTGAATTTGATATAGGCAACACTCAATAAACTACCAGAAAATGCTCGTTACTTTTAGTATGACTCTAAACTTAAACAACATTTTTGTTCGAGAACTTTCTCATACACTGCTTTGTGTTAATGGTCTTGAATGTGGTCGCAACACAAACCAGTGTATAAGAATGTTCCCAAACAAAAATGCTGGTTAAGTTTAGAACCATACTTTTAGTAGTGCAAAGTAGTCTTTTTGAGCAAATATTACATACTTGAATTGCCCTGTAGTGCTATCTGGTGAGGTTTCTCTTAACTGATACTTATCTGAATGACTAATAAAAATGTTTCTATTATAAAGTTGCCAAAAATAATGACAAATTTATTTGATTTATCAAGCAAATAAACCCAAGTAAAAACCAACCTCATAGATGAAGAAGTATTGAACAAAAGTGACTCCACTGATAAACACAGCATGAATGGCATAAACCACATCATTGAGTTCCACAGGAATTTCACTTCTCGGATACTTCTCCTCGTACTGTTCTTGCACGGTAGGCGAGTAGTACAAGCCCAGATTAAAGATTACGTAAAAGAGAAAGCCGGTGAAGTGAAACACGGTGTAGTCGGGACTGAGGCCAACCACCGATTTTCGGCGGTAATTGTGAATGTTCTGCGGGTAGAACGATAGGGCCCAGATCACAAAGTAAGCCCATCCAAAGATGGCACTCAGGACGGTCCAGAATTTTCCACGAGCCACTGCTAGACGTACGTAGGCATTTGTCTCACTAAAGGTTAATTAAATTGTTAAAATATAGTTCGTTCAAATTTTGATATCTAGATGGCGCTAGTGAAAATTAAAATTTTTTTTAACAAGCAGTGGCGTCGCCCAGTGGAGAGAAAAAGTTAATGTGAGAGAGAGAAAGAGAGAGAGAGAGAGAGAGAGAGAGAGAGAGAGAAGGGAGAGAAAGTAATAAAATAAAATCCAAAACAGAATTTTAACTTACTCAAGAGTAACATTCGCACTATCCACATCGAGCAAGATGACATCATGACCTTGAACTCCACCCACAATGCTCATCGTCTTTCGGTAGTCATCTGGCGTAAGTTCAATCGGTTTCAATTGGCTTCCATCAAACGTCGAACATAGCTTGCTTGGAGTGTCACAACTGAAACGTATTCGAATCGGTGTAGAAGGTCGTCGAGAGAGATATACATCAAAGGTGCCTTTCTCATCTACGTTGATTCGCAAATCAAGTGTATCGGTGAGCAGAGCGATACGGTTTGCTTGACGATCCTGTCCAGCTGTGTTGTTTGTTTCTGGTTGATTAACAAGGATTAAACACGGATTAAACAAGTGGTGATTTGACGGATTAAACTAGTATTTTTGTCCGTCAACTTGGTCATACATTGATTTGTGTTAATTTAGTCTTGTTTCAACATAAATCAATGCATGAGAAAGTTTCTGAACAAAAATGACTAGCCACTGCAACATGGTTAAAATTTTAAAGTTATAAACTGTATACCACTATTAGAAGAAAAGATGGCGGTAGTTTTGTGGGTAAATGCTAATACCAAAGTGATGATGATTATTCGAAACATGATGAATAAATCAATAGAAAAAATTTAAACCCTAAGTTTTGTACTGCTACTTATATTTTAAAAAAATGCAAATGCTACTCTGATCGACATTGAATTGTCTGTTTTATTAGGAAAAAAAGATTTAATTAATGAGTGTAGTGTGATGAGACCTCGACCAACAAAAGCGATCGATAGATCTAATCACGGTATATACGTTAACGTCACCTCCTTGAAGAGTCTCGAGAAGACCAAACATCTGTTTTGGGGGTGAAATTCTAATAGGTCTGATGAGATCATGCCAAGATTGGCACATTAGTTGTCTTTAGTTTAATTAGTCTGATCAGCCACTTGTGTTGCCTTCAGGAAGCCCATGACCCACTTCTTATCTCACGGTGTACCGGATTTTATAGATTGGATTTTTTTTAATTGTAAAACAAAAAAGTAAATTTTAAACCAATAACTACAATGCATGCTCATGCTTAGAAATCAATGGAATTTAACTTTTTTCTAACATAACTAACTTAATTTGGGTACAACATTTGATTTGTTAGTAACATTTAGTGAATTAGGCTAGTTAAAATACAAGAATATATTCTGGTTGGCTTAGATTTGTAATAAATAATTATAAAATATTTAAAACTCCATAACAAACTTGAAACAACTTTTCTCATTTTAATTTTTAACCACATTTTTGACCTCAATAAAGAATTTCACTGTATGATTAGATAAATTAGAAAAATTTAATAATATAATTAAAAAAATAATGTGGACTAGTATTTACAAAGAATGAATCATCAAAATAAAGAGGGGGGTTAATGATTGGGTTGACATTGGTGAGAAATAGATCAAAACAATAAAAAAGTAAGAGATGGCCAGTGAATTGAGTCAACAATTGTGACCATTTGATGAGTGCGATACACGATTCAAGAGATGGCGTTGTGCTTGCTATATCACAAGAAGGAAGACTTTGAACAAAGTGTGTGAGAGAGAGAGAGTATGTGTTGGAATATGCCACACTAATACTTGATTTGACTTTTAGACTCGAGCGAACTTGGAATGATGATCACAGGACCACCGTAGGACACGGTCGAAGCCAAGGAAGAGCTCGAGTCGGTGCCACAAAGCATGTCGTGTGAATCTCCAGCAGGCTTCAAAGTGCTACGTCTCTTTCCGTTGACATAAACCGGAACGTCACCGTAGAGAACGTAGTGTTGAATTAGGAAGATTACGTCGTAGAAACAGGAGGCCATGGCGAGGCCAAACTTGGGCAGATTTCCAAGCAAGGTCTTCCAGTCATCTAGCGAAAAGAAAAATATAATGGTTAGTTTGCTTCGTTAAGTGAAGAATCGTTAGAGGAAAGGATTAGTTAGATTTTGTGGCTCTAAACTAAATAAACAAGTTTGATGCTTCTGGTTTGGGAAAGTTTCTGCAACACAAACTATTATATGGAAAAAAGTTTCTAAAAAATATTTGATCTGACATTGAGTTGTAATAATTAAATAGGGCTTTTCTTCTAGAAAGCACTATCAACGTAAGTGATTTTTTCAGAAACTTTCTTAGGATTAGCTTTTTCTGAGAGCCCTAAATTAAGTATAACCAAAAAATATCCTTACCATAGTTATGTGCAATGGTAAGCATCTGAAGCATCGAAAGTGATCCTCCGGAAATATCCAACAACACCATCACATTAGACCAGCCAGAAGTGGACTTTCGTTGGAAGTTGAACCAAACTTGAGGAACGTACTTCATAGCTGTCACTGTGAGTTTGATATAGCTAAAGTAGTAGATGAAGGTGAGCCAGTTTGATTTGCCTGCAATCACCACAATGGCCAGAATGGCCCCACCGGTCCACACGCCACCTTGGAACAACTTTGAGTACAGTGCTAGACGTTGATCTCCTCGCTAGAATTTTGGTTTTTAATAAATGATTAGTTTAAAAATTAAAGATATATAAGTAAAGTAATTTGTCCATACCTCATAGATAAAGCACTGAACAAAGGTGATTCCAGTGACCAGAGCCGCATGAACCGAGTAGACTACATCGTTCAACTCGACAGGAATCTCACTTCTCGGAAACTTCTCCTCATATTGCTCCTGAACAGTGGTCGAGAAGTAGAGAGTGAGATTGAAGATAGAGTAGAAGATAAAACCGGTAAAGTGAAGAATTGTATAGTCGGGACTGAGACCGATCACCGACTTTCGACGGTAATTAGTCACGTTTTGAGGCCAAAACGAGATGGACCACGTGAAGAAATAGGCCCAGCCAAAGATGACACTAAGAACAGTCCAGAATTGACTTCGAGCCACACCAATACGAACAAATGCGTTGTCATCACTGTAATTGCAAAACAAAACAAGTTAATTAATTAATTAGTTAAAATATTTTGATTATTAAAGCAATAAAAAATGATGATCAAGTCAACGTACAGATGGCGCTGTGTAACCTTGGAGATAATCTATTTTTTATCCGTCATAAACATCACAAGATTTTACTGTTTAAAGACAAATCTGAAGTGATGACATCGAGTGAATGAATGAATGAAAGAGAGAGAGAGAGGGAGAGAGAGAGAGAGAGAGAGAGAGAGATTAAAGAACATCACGAGATGGCCGAGTGTCTCTCTCTCTCTCTCTCTCTCTCTCTCTCTCATTCCCTTCCAAGATACTTTCACTTTTTCTCAAACCAGACTAAACTACAATAATCTTAATCTAATCATAATCATTTGCATCATATACTACAATGACAAAACAATGTGAATGATGAAAGGAACAGAAGAAGAAGATGATGACACTTAAGATGATCTGTTATGCAAACACTGGAAACTGTGTTCTCTCATATTTTCTCAAAGTTTCTTAATGATTAACTGTCGACAAAATCACCCAGGAAGGGTTTCGATGGCTGTTATCTCTCTTTCTCTCTCTCTCTCTCTCTCTCTCTACAAATGTACTCTAAAGTATGGGAAGTTTATCTCATATTGTTTATGTTTATTTGCAATTTCCACGCACACACATTGACAGTGAAATAAAAACATACACGGAAGGAAGTAAAAATCCATCAAGTGTCAAAAGTGACCCTCAAAAAACGTTGATAATGATGCTTATTATATAGCTAAATAAGCTAATTTTAGCTACTAAAACTTCTTTGAGTGTTAAAATTATTTATCATTTTATGAAAATAATAATGATGACATTGCAACTTTGTTTGTTATGTCTTCTCCCCTCATCTCTCTCTCTCTCTCTCTCTCTCTCTCTCTCTCTTCAATCTGTTTTCTTTCTCAAATCTATCTAGTTTTCCCTCTTTCTATCTATCTATCTACCTATCTACTGCGTTCTATCCCCTTTTCCGATTCGATAGTTCTTTAGATAATCCATTAGTACACTAGTGTATTATGTTTCACTGATGACAGTAGAAGGTCTGATCATCATCACTCTCACATGCTCATGATAAGTAACACGTGCTTTTTCAATGCAAGATTTGTCTCTTATTTGCGAAGTGACTCTCACTTTCTCTAGCTCTTTTTTCCTTTGAACTACTCTTTCGATATCCCTCTTTCAGATTCGATAGTTCTCCTAATAATAATTGTACATTATTATAGTGTATCATGTTTCAACATTTAGACAGTAGAATGTTTGATCATCACTATTATTATCATGCACATATGATAAGTAGCACGTGTTTTTAAATAATGTGAGATTTGACTTTAATTTGACTATTTCTCTCTCTCTCTCTCTTCTCTCACTCTAATTAGATCTAATATATAAACTTACTTAATAGTGACGTTGTCTGGCACCGACATCACGATGGTATCATGACCTTGAATCAATGCTTTGATTGTAACTTGTTTTCGATACTCTTCTGGCGTCAGTTCGACCGATTCCAAGAGGCTTCCATCAAAAGTGGTGCAACCCTTCTCGCCTTCACACCTTAGTACCACTTGAAGCGGGCTTGAAGGTTTCTCAGAAAGGTAAACTTCAAACGTGGTCTCTTCGTCTACGTTCATGTGAATATCTAGTGGATTGGTTAGTAGAGATGGAGCCGTTCGTTGATGGTGTGATTCGGAGTTTGGTTCTGTTTGGATTAAACATTAAGATTAGGATTAAGATTGATCAATAAAATGGCATCCTATTGAATTTTAAAACAAGATTAATAGACTAGATAACCTTGGATTAATTAATAGTTTATATTTAAAATATTTTAATTACTAATTAAAAAATTAAAGATATAAATATAGAACAATATTTAACAACTGGATTAACCTTGGATTAACTATGGATTAACCAGAAGGATTAAGTCAGCATCAACACTTACCACTTGATGAATCGGTCATACTCGTCGGTTCAGTGGGATTAAACGGAAACGCTGTAGCCATTGTAAAGGCTAAGCCGAAGACTAAGATTATCAATTGCTTCATGTTGATTGTCGACTTCCGGTTCAGGATTGTCTTCAGATATATAGATATTGTAAATATATATTGGAATAAAACAAAGATCGAAATTTTGCAAGGTTCTTTTTCTTCTTCGAAGTTGATCTCAAGAAGCACGAGATTAGAATGATGTCGAGGTACTGATATATATAGTCAGCCCGTGGGAGATATGGTACTCTCAATGGCTCTGTTGCTGCTGTATCTGGTGGATGATCTGACTCTCTCTCTCTCTCTCTCTCTCTCTCTCTCTCTCTGGATGTAGATGATGATGATGTCGTCACAGCCCACTTGGTAGTGCATTCACTTGACACATACCTCGACGACCACGACAACCACGATCGTGGCTTATCAGCCCACCCGCGCACTCCATCTTCCTCTCTCTCTCTCTCTCTCTTCCCCCCCTCTCTCTCTCTCTCACTTTCTCTCTCTCCCTCTCTTTCACTCTCTCTTTCACTCTCTCTTTCACTCTCTCTCTCTCCCTCTCTTTCACTCTCTCTTTCTCTCTCTCTCTTTCTCTACTGCTACTGAGAAGTTGATGATGATGATGTTATTTGTCCTAACCATGTACCGGTGTGGATATCCTTAGAAAGAGAAAGGGATAAGGAGAGAGAGAAGGAGAGAGAGAGAGAGAGGGAGAGAAAGGGAGATTCTGGTGCAGCAAGCACACATATACACACTACATATCGAAAACAACAACTCTATCCCACTTCCTGGTTTCATTCCATCACCGGCTTGGCCACTGTTTGTTATTGATACACCATTAACACCACAAAAAACAACAGAAAAAAGGATTAAGATAAGAAAACAAAAAAATCTTTGTTCTACTTTGATAATAACTTTGAACTTTCATTCTTACATTTTTTTGGAAAGGACTTGCACGCAATACACAATTTTTACGACAATTGGAATGTTCAATACGTCATAGATTAATTGGTTAAAATTTTAAAAAAATATGTTCTAAGTACTTTTGGTGTAGCTTCTCTCTCTCACTTTCTCTCTCTCTCTCTCTCTCTCTCTCTCTCTCTCTCTCT
>DVQH01001993.1:0-11002 GCA_018231625.1 Papilio phestus | reverse complement strand
AGAGAGAGAGAGAGAGAGAGAGAGAGAGAGAGAGAGAGAGAGAGAGAGAGTACCTGCGATAAAATTAAACACAATTATATTAATTATATTACCTTCTTAATAATACACAAAGCATCTTGCTAAGTGACACAGTATAACTAGTTTTTTATGGCAATACAAGCTGCTGCCTGCTACTTCGTCCCCGCCATGGATTTTCATAAAATTTTTAGTCTGTTTTCAAATGCAATATTTCTTTCCTGGACACTGGTGTATTGTGTAAATGTCGTGTGTATTGCAGCGAGTGTGGCTGCAATCAGAGATTCCCAACGCGTTGTTGCCGCGGCCCGCTGCGCCGCGCTACGGGCCGGCGTTTGGCGCCCACGCTGCATTCTAAACAATTGATTACACGATCATACGTCGATTTCTGATTCACTAAACGCACCACAAACGTTTGTGTCGCAATGCAAATGTGTTGGTTGCAAGCTTTGTTGAAGATTTGTGTAAATCTTGTTCGAAAATATATTTTGTACGCTATTCTTCTAACTCCATCCTTGATAATTCAATGCTAGGTTTATTTTTGTATTGAATTCTTATTAGAATCTTTTAAAAACATTAAAGTTTCTGTGTTTACTTGCGTTTGCTAGTTGTGTATTATATCATTAAAAGCGTTATAAATACCTACTTGTTTTAAAACTTTAAAAAAACTTCAGTACGTTAAATAAATTACAAAGTCTTATTTTTGTCGTCATTTCAGATATCATAGGTTGGTGTCGGGAGAGTTTGTTTAGGCTGCGTACACACGATCGCGTCGGACGCTTATTGACACTTTAATGGTACGCGAAATCGTCGCGTTGCATAATCTAAGGGTCTATTACGAATGTTTGCGTGATAGTTGCGAGAACATATTCGGTATGTCATCGACAAAATTTGTATTAGATTTAGTGTAGTTTACGAAAATATTTTCATGAATGTGCGCTGTAACTATAACCCACCGCTGTTTTTTTTAATATGTAAATTCTCGTCGTTTCCTTTGACTTTCTGATCAACTACATTTTGTAGTAACAAAATAATGTAAAATATTTTTGCAAGTAACACAATAAAAATGTATAGCGAGTTATAGCGTTTAATTCGAATTCTTGATACTTTAAATTAACTGATGTTGAATGAATATTTCAACATTTGAGGAAAATATTCACATTGTTCTCCTAAGAAATCCACCATTTGTAATAAATTCTAATGTTTTGGCAAATTATGTCGAACACATTTATTATTATACAAGCAAATTACACAAATAAATATTATATAAACATTCATTCAAGTTGCAACAATTGAGGGGAAATTCCGGGTGTTTTAAACAATTTAATTTAAATAGATTCCAAAAATAAATATAATGTACAGATTAACATCTCCTAAAATAACATATTTATGAAACAAAATGAATATGTTATTTTAATTGTATAATAGAATATTATTTATATTCAAACCAGTTTTTCGTTCTGTTTACGCTTAGTCACGTATTAGGACAGTCGCGGAGAAAAATTTGTTTCTAAATTTTTTTTTGAATGCATTTCAAGTATAAGTAATAGTTTTATTTAACATTAGATAGTTATAATAAAGCCTCGTTGAGTAAAATATGCAATAAACAATCTTACCCTTAATCTTGTTAATATTAAAAATGCGATAATTTAGATGAATGGATGGTTGTTTGTTAAGGTTTGTATCCTAAACAGCTGAACGGATTTCGATGAAAATTAGCATATGTAGATTTTGCACTTACATTTTTTTTAAATTCCACGCGAGGGACTCTCGAATGAAAGCTAGATAGTTAATGAAATCGAGTCTTAAATCGATCTTTACTGAACTTACAAACTAAGAAAATGTAGCTGTGGATATTTAAATTTTATTTTGAATATAAATAGAACTAAACCATAAAATCCACGATCATATTATAATTAACTGCGACTTAAGTCTGATTTAAATAAAATTAAAAAAAATCCTAACAATTTTCAACTCAAGTGTACTAATGTAACGGACAGTACTGAGTCAGCGAATGACCGACAGTAACAAATTCAGTCGGTGGCCGCAAACGCATGTTGTTTTAGGCCGTAGACAAACAGGGTGCATCGTGACCGGTGCTAACACTGTGTTTGCCTACGGTATTTATAGTACGGCCACGCTCTCAACCTGCCCATTGCCCATTACCTACTGGCCGCTGCCCACTGCTCACACGCCGGAATAATTAGCTCGTTATAAAAACCAGCACTTTGTGTTTTATATTCAAGTAAGGGTAACGAAAGCTCTGGTTACTTTGATAAGTGAATATTGCGGTCCAATGTCAGCTACATTCATTTTTAAAGAGAGAAAGATAAAATTAAATTTTACAGATACAAAGTCTAAAAGCAACGTTGAATAATGATTGATAATTCAAAATACAAACATCTACAGGCTTATTTTTAAGGTAATTTAGACTTAAATTATAAAGTAATTTAAAAAAACCTTGCTATTCCTTGATAGTGAAATATGAAGGTATATTGAGTTTTCAAAATGTCGTTTATAGCGGATGCATCGACTTGTGTCGCCAACGGCTATCGATTAAACGGTGTAACCGGATTACAGTGACCGGCGGGTGAGTGGCTCGCCGGCCACTGGCCACCGGCCACCGTACCGCTCCGTAATCGAGTCTGTTGCGTTACGGCACGTTATTAGATAATCAAAGGAAAAATCATATCGAAACCTAAAATATTGTAAAACGTAGAGTTATAGAACTGAAACAAGACATCATGATTTGAATGACGATGTAGACCAAAAATACTCTTGTACCTATAGTTATATGGAAAAATAGCTTTAGCCCGCGACTCCGTGGGCGTAGAATAAAAAAAAAAAGTAGTTAGTAGTAGAGCCTATGAGTTCTTTCTCACCATCATCTATCTACATATATAAAAAAGGTATGATTAACAAATACATTAAAGGTTTTTGCTTTCCAGAGAATAGGGTAGAGAGATTATTACAATAGAAAAACATTGACAGTTATGATAGATTTATGTGTATAGGATGGAGTACTTCGCTATTCGTCTTCGTATAGAGTAGATGTAATCAAGCAAAGGCTTAATGACCCTCTTCTAATTGGTGGCTAAGATTTGGAGGCCTCGTCTTACATATTCATAGCGATTCAACCTTCGGGCAGGTGGCTTTAATTTATTCAAAGAGGCAACGGACATGCAAATTG
Organism: Papilio phestus; assembly: GCA_018231625.1. Lineage (NCBI taxonomy): Eukaryota > Metazoa > Arthropoda > Insecta > Lepidoptera > Papilionidae > Papilio > Papilio phestus. Next base: position 7,797 of record DVQH01001993.1, on the reverse strand, counting down.
CTGGAGAATATCGGTCATGTTTACGTCAGATTTGAGTGAAAATTATTGCGAATTGGCTTTCTGTTGTACGTTACCCTGTCCCCGAAGCTCCGTTTCACTAATTTATATATAGTACTGGTTGAATCTTACCTTTCATAATTTACGACTACAGTCAAGATGTAAGGGATTGCGTTAAAATCCATCTTGTTGCATAATGAATTATCTTTGTGTTTAATAATATTAAATTGATGCTCAATTAGTGAAAGCTATGTAAAAATTGTTCTTTATTTATTTCTGAACTAAATCAGTAAGCTAGAAAGTTATATATGTCGAAGAGCAAACACACATTAATTTTTAATGTTATTTCAAAGTAACGTGGAAAGCCTTTCTTAAGTTTCTAATTTGTGAATTAACTGTGTATGTAAATATTTAAACAGACATGGTAGACTTATCTCAAAATTTACATGCAATTCACGTATGTATTGCTATTAAACTTTTGTTAAAGATTATGTTATTTTGGATTGTAGTCATGTTTAGTTTGAAGCTTCAGCAACAACAATATTTACAATTGCAAGCCTAAGTCGAGGATTAGGTTAAGTTTGTTATCTTGTACCCTCGAGTTAGCATAACAGATGGCCATCTTACCCCTATTGGGGATCACTTGGGGCTACGGAAATCTCACTTAAGCAATTATCTTGGGTTATAGCTACGCCGTAGCGCCGAACAGTATAGTAGTAGTAATATGAAAAAGCATGCAAATGTACAGTAGAGCTCATATTTAATACATTTTAAGGTTTATAAGCGGTTTATTGCTAGTTTTCAATACATTACATTTCTGCGTTTCACGAAGTGTGTTCACTTCCATATGTTTCTTAGTAATAACTTTCTTTTTTTTTTATCATTTCTTCTAAATGTGATCTTGCGTATTATTGTTATTTTTGTATAATCAATTAATTATTATATACTGAGACTAATCGTAAACACTTTAATTCCTAAGCGCCTATAACAGTCAGACGTCATAATTTGAAAGAAAATTTAAGACGCTGTTAGATGTTTAAATGGTGTTTCAGTATTCGCCAGTAAATCTATTAGAATTTAATATCCCAATCAAATATAAATCACTATGTATAGCCAAGACGTAAGACCAGTCTAATTACAATTTATTAGATGTCTAAGGGATATCCGTTTCGATTAATAGCACAAATTAGAAATCAATATCAATTAGTAACTTGTGGCATCTCATCTTATTTTCGAGTGGTCTCTCCTACAGAATGGCATGCCTTTGTCCTGAGTTAGCGGCTATAGGATAATCGTCCGCCTCGCAAAGGACCACTCCAGTCGGCATGCCGGCAACTTCGCCCACCGATACTCAGGTAACCAATACAGATTTGGTTGTGTACATTCGATATCGTTGTTTGATAGTTGAATATTTTTTAGTTGTTCTTTTGATTTTACGAAAAATGTATGTGAACAGTTCACAATATTGTTGTATGTTATATTTCCGATTAATATGGAATATGTTATATACAATATAACAGGGTAGTTAAATGTTTTAGAATTACAAAAAAAAATGTTTATATATTTTTATTAGTTATGGCACAATTTTAGGCTAATTATTTTTGTCATGTAACAAAAAAGTCCCTAAACTTTTACACAATAAGAAACAAATTAAAAATTAATAGATTTATTAATTGCCGCAAATTAGCCGAAGCATTCATTGAAATAAATGGTCGTATTGCGAACCGTTTGAAACTTTTCCTTTGATGTAGCACCGCGGCGTACCTCGCCGAATCTAAACAATCGCAGAGTTATAAAGTTTCAGCCTTCTAACTTCCAACAACTTGCGAAACAGTTCTGTGTGGCTTATAATGCAAGCTGTTTACGGCTTATTTACTCACCTTAAAACTGATACATTTCCAAGCAATATTTAGTTAAACTATACGAAATTTAAACTAACAATACCCAACTGAAAATATTTATTGTATACCTAATGTATATATAGTTTAGATTTTCTACCTTTCTTATAGATGTCGTTACTTTTTATAAATACATTTATGAAAATAAAATATGATGTGTTAATTTATAGAATGCTTACTTGTTCAGTACTGCATGTTGAATATTAACACGATGTTGTTAGTATAGTTGCTTTACAGTTTCGCAAAGTTATTCAAATTATATGGAACCTGAGCTTGCAAGGAAAATAGTAAATTGCATTGCATGGAGTAAATAAGTATGATTCAACTCCGCTCCGCTCCAAGGGGCCGCAATTAATTCCTGATTGATTCACAAAGCTAGTTGGAATTTCTACGACCCCCTGCTCCTGCCTGTCCCCCCCTCGCCCCGCACCCACCTGCCCCCACGTGAGCATCAGACAAAGATACGAAGTTAACGTCAGCTATGGTTTGTTGTACAAAATTTATATGAAACTTTGCTTCGGAGCTTTAAAAGTGCGGTCTTGTTAAACCAATCATCTTTAATTTATATATTTAAAATAGTAGTATAAAACTTAATGCACTTATTAAATTGTTAAATAGAGATAAGGACGTTTATGTCGAGGAACACTCTAGTGCGAATCTTCGGAAAATTGAAATTGAAACAAACATTACACAATAAACTACATTAATGTCAGATAAAAAAAGATAATTTTGTTAAATCTAAAAAAATGTGTTGTTCACATTTCTAAAATCACAGCAAAACTGTTTCTGAGAAACATTTAATTATTCGTCGTAGGAAGGCGGCACCTGATAAGAGTGACGTGCTAGCGGTTCTCCTGCTAAGATATTCCGAGGCGCTGCGAACGTTCGCGGCCGTCGCTCCATTATGCAACAACTACTCCCTTTTTGTTCCTCGCCTCGTACCTCACACCTCATACCTTGACGTGTGTTCTTCTGATAATTAACCCTTGGCTATGGACAGATGAAAGCGTTGCTGACATCTAATGTTTCCTTATTATTAGAAGACATTTAAATATGGAAGTAAAAATGTTAAAAAGCACTCCATCCGTAGTTGAAATGCGAGAGCAGTGTGAGTCCATTACTTTAGTTAGTATTTTACAAGTCTTAGTATAATTGCTATTTACTAAATATGGGACTACTAGCTATCGCCCGCGACTCCGAAGTAAGTAGCCTAAGTGTTCCAGACTATCCTCTACACCTCTACCAAATTTCATCGAAATCCGTTTACCTGTCTAGGCTACAAACTCTAACAAACATCCATTCATACATCAAATCTTTTGCATCTATAATATTAGTATAATTCACAAACATTTAATGTTTTTATGTACGTTTATATAATCTTGATAGACATTCAATTTAACATAGGTACGTGTTATAAAAGCTACGCATTATATCAGCTTATACCATCATAGCGGATTAAATTAACCTTCAACCCCTTTACTTTTGAGCGCCTTTTCACGTGCCCGTGCTCCGCGAATATTTTATTAATATTGACGTCTTAAATTAACTTCGCTCATGCGAGATGCCGCCCTAACGAGATGTAATTTTAAACGCGTTTCGAGTTAAACCGTGCAGATTTTAACTTTATTTTGTGTAAAGTGAAATTGAAATATTAACTTTGTTCCTTCGAAAAATATTATATGTTTTAAGTCTTTAACGTTTTTTCGACTAACAATATCAGTAAACGTGACGAACCAAAGATAAAATTTGATAGAAGTTCATTAAAAGTAAAGTTTTAATTTATTGTTTTCAGAAATAAATTAACAATAACTAGTTTTTTCTTCGTGACGGTTATAAAAGTTGGGTAAAATAATCTATTGTCAAAAAATTCAAGGTGAAAAGTCGCATACATTGAAGAAGGCTTCATAAGTCACAATAAACACAAACACAGAATTCGAGTGAACGTTAACGAGACGGCAAAAAGCCGACATCCGTTACGGCATTCGTGTATAACACAGGTGCTTGAAAAACTCGAGTTTTGTGTAAATGAGTGGGTGAGGGTAGACGCAGTAGCACGCATACGGCGGGAGGAAGCGACGGGCATAAATCTGGGCGACAGTGGCGCCGCGGCCGGAACAGGAAGTACGACGTCGTTTGCCGCATTGTGCTATCGGCCGTCGGGCCGCGCGGACGTCTCTTTGTGTATGTCATTTTATGGTTGCAGTCATTCAAAAGATACGCAAGCCCTATCGCACTTTGAAAAGCTATTGTTGTGTCACCTTTATGGTGATAGCAGTGTCGTTTAGCCTTATAGCATCACCTTTGTGGGTATTGCCGGATTTTATATTATGATCGTATAGATTTTTACATCTAATGTTTATCGATAAATTAAGATAGCTAGTTATAAAGTTTAGCACCCGTGAAACTGCTAGGTTATAGTTTTAAACCTTAGTTTGTCTAGAAAGAAAAGTTGCTAAACAAATCAAATTTTAATCCCGCTAAAGAGAGTTCTACACTCTCATTTTACAGATAAAATGGTAAACAAAACGAAAGAAAATTTACAACTTATGTACAAATCTAAGAGACCGTTATCGAAACGATAGAAATGTATATAAAATCTTTATGCAAATTGAATTGTCCGGTAGTGAACGAGTATCGTTGTCGGCGTGGATTTCCTGTTGATTGTTACCGATAGCGGAGTATTTGTGGTCGCCGCACGGCCCTTGAATAAAACAAAGCGTGGACATTAGCCCATGATGAAAAGTAATAGGACATGCGATCTACTAACTTTGTTAATATAAATTAAATAAACTAGTAAAAAAAGTTTTGTAATTATGTAAAATGTGTTAAAACATACACAAAAGTGTATGTTGTCGATTCCTTTGAAAAACGGTTAAATTCAATATTTCTAGATTGCGTATTCAATATTAGTTGTAACACTATTTGAACTAAAGAAATGTTGCGGAAAATATCCTAATACGATATGGAACTACATCACAGCGTGAGTTCGCACCCGCCTCAATATTTATGAAGCCAACTTTGCGCTCAGCCGTCATCAATCACAAAGTTATAAATAAAACAATAAAAGGTAAAAACTTACCGCTCCCGCATGGGTCCGCTACTTTACTCCCGAAAGCAATATTGCCTCGGAAAACCCACTTATTGGAATAATATGTAGATTACAACAATATTAGAAATATCGCAAGGAACTCGTCGATTCTTTATCACGTGTTCGTATTGGTTATTTCTTTTGCTAGCTATATTAAAATAAGTAGGAAATCACTTTATTATTATTAATTTAGAGTTTTAGTTAATAGTTGGTCTTGTTTATAATTTTATATGCGTCTACATACAGTTAGAAAAAAAAACATGTGATGCAACTAAAACTATAAATAAAGTATAGCAATTTACAAATTTAAATAAGATAATACGAAACTTAGGGTAACTTATGTAAGGGTAATGTATAAGTTCATAATTTAAAATCGATACTCATGTTAACTGTACCGAAAAATCAAATTTCCTTTTTAAAATAAACAGCTACACGATACAATAGTATCGTCGGAATAGTTCTTCCAAACAAGCAGGAATAACTTATTTATGATAAATCGTATAAATCATTTTCTCTAACGCGCCCCACTCCGCGCGATAAAAGTGAACGAATAAACTTTGTGTGATTCCTAAACGAGATACTCGTTCCGCTACTCGCCCACAAAAGTTCCGCTGCGCTTTTAACGAAAGAAATATATGGACATGTCCGCAAGAATAAAGAAAATCAGAAAAATAAATGTTCTTCATGTAAAAATTTTAGGAATATTTATTTTAGTTTCAAATAACAACAAAAACAATGTTTTTCGAAGCAATCCACAAATACCTGTTACCTGTTAACAAAAACCATTATCGCGAAATCCCATTGATTGGTTAATTCTGTGATTATTTAAAAATAATAAAACACAAAGCAATTCCTGAATAGTAAAACCATATCCATGCTGTGATTTTTTAAAATACGAAATGTATGTAGTATTTCTGGTCTCTTTTACATCTCTAATTTTTAAAGAGTTGTTACAATGGTCCATGTCCTCAATATTCTTGTGTCAGAAGTCAAATGAAAATGTAAGTTTTTCTTACCTCATCTTCCGGCCTATATGCCACTTGTAATGCATTTAATATTTCATGATATCGCCGCGGGCTCCATCGATATCTGTAGCGCCATAAATAACTAACAAAAAGCGGGGTCGCAAGAAAGTTCGCTACAAAATCAAAGCTATCAATATAATATTAGATTTGCGATGAGCTCGCTTTGTTAAAAAATGATGCGGTTATCAGCACCCCATCAGATGTAAGTTGTACATAAGACTAATATAAGCTACGAATATGTACTATTAACGTTACGATAATAGTGCATCGACTAGTTTCTGACTTTTTGGGGGCCTTCTTGAGAGATATTGGAATAAAAGGTAATTAGTCTAGCATAATGTCTGACAAAAGTTAAAAGGATTATGTATCATATCCTAATGTTTATATCATTTATTGCATGTTAAGATTTCCGTCATTGAACAGCAAAAGTTAGATAGCAAACGGTTTATATATAAACCAAATAAAGGGCGTGAATTAAATGTGAAATTTGGTGGCGTGAAATGGCAAGTAACATTTAAAGTTCAATTGTATCCATTGTCCCCCGCAGGCCGCGGTGGTCGATGTTCGAATTCAAAAGCGTTAAACGGTAAATTTATCGCGTGTTTCCGATTTTAATCGTCGAATTAACGACATGGCTGTGCCACACGACCGCCTATTTGGCCGATTTATTCGTGTCGTGTCGCCGCTTGCAGCGCCGCCCTAGCGCCCGTCCGACGACGTGAAAATTGTACTGTTTTAGTTTCCCCGTATGCACACAGAACGTAGCCTATTATTACCATACCCAATGATATGAAATTCTTGTTTCCTGGTTACATAACTCGATTAATATTAACCACTTGTTTAACCTTATTTCGTGCTTGTAATTATACCTCACAAGACGTTATGGTATTCCAGTTTTCTTTATCAAAAAATAATTAAGTGTTTCTAGTTAACGCATTACTTATTTGCTATAAATACACTTTTGCACTAATGTTTCCCAACAACTTACTGTCAAGCTACGCGTTATCGCGTTTTCACATTAGTTGGTCTGAATGGGGCGCTACGCCAGCCTTCGAAGAAGTTTGCACTGAATTAAGCTCCTAATTAAAGTTGGCACTCACTTGTGTATTGCATTAATCACATTTATGATGCAACAGACTCGAAAATACCACTCGGAAGTCGTAATTAGATGCTTTCTATACAACTGAGAGTCATCTTTTGTTATTGCTACGATGCTACGAAATGCTACAGTGTCTACGGTAGTTTCAACTGCTGTAGATCATTATTGGCTTCGGAAAATCAACTGCTAGCGTAAAGATTTTTTGATTACTATGAATACATTTTGTATTAGAATTTATATTCATGTTGTTTTCTGTAACGCAACCTTGTAAATTTACGAGTTATAGCTAAACTAATCATTTTAAAAGTTTAGGCAATTAGCATTGTATTTTCACATTTTGGTTAAAGGTAAGGATCAGCTGCGCGCGTGACAAACGCTCATCTCGATTTACGAGCACAAATCAAACATTTAGTCCGTGGCTGTAAATCAGGCTAGCTTTGAATTTATGGGACGATTTTCAGATTTGTCGCGTAACGTGCCTTGCGTAAATATGCTCGCTGACTACAGTAGTTAGTTGCCATTCGAAAGAAATAAATTCTTTGTTTATAATTGGGCATTTTGTAAGTGTACTCAAATGTAGTAACACTATCCGTACATCTGATATTTTATCTTTTAGCATCTTACAAAAAGATAACAAAGCAAAATTTGACATTTGCTGAAAATAAATCAAATGTTCTTTAAGAGAAAAGC
>DVQH01001992.1:0-11003 GCA_018231625.1 Papilio phestus | reverse complement strand
ATCAAGAAATTTCTTGATTTTATGTCGTGTTATTTCTTGATATCAACAAAAGTCACACTATTTCTCCACACATAACGTTAAAATCAAACTATTTTTTGACCCATTTGACTGTGTGTACATTTGTACAATGACCTTTGCTCTCTCACTCACTCTCACTTACTCAACATTGAAAGTTTAAATAGGAAAAATAAGCCAAATTGAGTTATAATCTATATTGGAAAAGATAAACATGATCATTATAATTATAGATAGATGTTACCGTTCATATGTATTTGTTAGTTATTTGATTCTGTAAAACGAGTAGTGTATCTCGCTGGGTGTGTGTACCTACATAATTGCAAAATTGAGCCAGACGGTAGTACGTTTAAAATAAGCAACGAACTTTTACGATATGCAAGATATAATAACATTCGATAAACCATATTAAATTAATTTTACCTTAAACTAATATATATAAGTAAAAAATTTTCCGCTTCATCAATTATAATAATTGGAAAATGTTGGTCCTTGAATCAGGTATAGAAATTGGCTACTCTAAATGAAGAGCTTTAGTTTCCAAATGAAAAGATTGAAAACGGAGAATGTTTTTACTACTGCTCAAGTTGAAGGCAAATCACGCTGGAATTTGAATTTGAATAGGGCGGTCGATTGGACCAGCCAAATCCTAAGGTTTTTAACCTCTAGGTCCGCTTATTTGATTCCTGCTTTTCCGATTTAATCTGATTCCCTTGAATCTTTCTTTGTCTATACAATTTAGAAGAGGATATAAACTCTAGTGCCTCTCATTTGCTGCTAAATCAATAGTCGATGTGTGTGTGACACTGTGATTTGTATAAAAAGTTCTACAGAGAAGAGAGAGAGAGAGAGAGAACTACTTCTATCGTTCATTGGCACTTGAGAGGATGCCTCTGAACGAGAGAGAGAGAGAGAGAAAAAACAATGCAGTGAAGCCAGCTGTGATGGCCTTGGTGTGAAGGCCGTGCTCACTCTAGCGAGAGCACAAGGACAGATGATGGTACTCATCGACACTCAGCGAGCACCTTTGACTACTATAGTATTATTATATCGCTATCACCACCGTCGACCTAACAACTTTTCTGGTTAATTTGAGCTTTAGGACAGCTTGCTTCTGCTTCTCGAGTGGAAAACAAAGCTCAAGCTTTTTTAATGATTCATCTGAATGGTCGATCTGATGGGGCTTGATTTCCAATGATTGATAACACCACTTTTCACACACACAGCACAGCTTTATTTTTTATGCGTTAACTAATTATCAAAGTTATATATCTATATTCGAATGCATCGATGTGTGTTGGCTTGTCACAGGCCTCCCAATTTTAATGAGCCTCGTTTGACTGGCTGTCCTGGTCTTAACATGTAATCCCATGATAAAAATCATATTTAATATACTCAGGCATCTCTGCCCCTCTTGCTAATTGTTTGTGTCAGTAACTCGTTTGCACCAGTGCACTTGATTGGGCTTCCCGAAGGAATTGGTCATTGACGAGATTTGAACTTAGACTTCTTTCTAAAGAAGTCCACGTGTAACAATAATTTGTTCTTTCTTGTTTGTTCTTTGATTTCAAACTCAAAACGATTTCTGGAACAAGGATTAAACGGTTGGTCTCTACATGTGTTCTTAAACGTTTTTTTCAAGAAAAGTACATCGAGGTTGAATTATTATTCTAAAAATATATAATAAAATTACAATTAAATTTGTCTTAGACTTGTGTCAATAAGTATAAATGGGCAAATAATTGGAACAAAAAAGTTTCAACACTTAGCAAACACTCGATTGCTCGATTAGCTTCTAATGCGCTACTAATGCATCTGTAATGTTAATCTGGCCAAACTTGATTCACTGACTCACTATTGACAAATCACTTTCATTTTAGACAAAAAAATTTTCCAGACTAGAATCGAGACGCGTTGTCGATGTGGAATATTTGTTTGTTTGTTTGTTGAAAACTTAAATTATTGTAAATAAGTGATTTTCCTCTTCAGCTAGTACTAATACCAGACATGTTCTTGTTGGGAAATTCTTTTTCTCTCTAATTCAATGATCTGGTGTTTAATAGTTGAATGTCGAAATGCCACGAATGACAATGGCGTCAAGCAAATTGCGCCTATACCAACTCTACTTTGATTGATTTTATCAATATAAATTGGTGATTTAAATTCAGTTTCATCTTATAGGCATACTATTTTTAGCATACGCTATGCTTAATGACATGTGTTTTTAACTAACCAGTTTTTCACGGGGAAACTCAGGGTAGTAAAGGGCATGGTGGGCCGATTGAGATGCCCATATAAAGTCAAACTATAAGTTCGACTGAGATAGGCACCCCAAAACTGCATCGTTTCCACTCAATACTATCGATGTTGTAGCAAAGTTGAATAGACAAAGAGGAGAGAGAGAGAGAGAGAGAAGCGCCGCACATCGTTTTCCCAAGGGTAGAGTTTCCCCGTCACTGCATGATTTAGAAAAATGTAATGACGAAAATATGGGTAGTGGCATAGGTTAAGGAAATTTGATGCAAAAAATTGTACAATTTGTTCTTATTAGTGGACATGTTTCATCTGTTCTAATGATGCTCAAGGTGATTTTGCTACACAAGCATCGTAACGACAGATGATATTTTATTTGTTTTTTCCCTTATCTATTTTCGTCTTTTATTAATAAAAATTAATATTATTTAAAAAATATTTATACGTTGGTTGTTTTGCTATGTTTTCCCGATAATTTCTCATTAATAAACGGAAATGTCTTTAGTTTGTATTTTTTCAATGTTGGATATTTGGTCATTTATAAATAAAAATAAGATAAAATTTTAATTTTCTCAAATGAGGGCTTTGAGTGTTAATTTAGTTGGTCTTATATTTTCTTTATAAATATAAAAATATGTATTAAAAAAGATATATTGCTGTATTATATCTTTATTTTTTATTTATTATAATACATTAATTACAATAATTATCATCATAAGCAAATTGACGGAGGCAAACTCAAATGCCAGCTTAGTGGTTTTAATTTTCACGATCATTCCCCTAGACAGTGGCATTCCCCTCATAAATGTTTTGCGAATATATTTTGTGAATCATCCATAGTGTAAATTATCGTTGTATTTGAAAAATATATGTTACTTTGCCTAGGCACTTCGCGAAGTGCGAACCCGTCGGACTTTGACGGTAACATATACATGTTTTTTATAGAATTTAAAATATATTCGTGAGTGAATTGTTTGAATCATGTTAGAAGAAACTTAAAGAAACAATTTAAATCAAATTCACTAAAGACTAATTGAATAATTTTTAAAATGATCTAAACATCATTGATTTCTTTTCTTATCTCTTATGCTTTCCGTATATTTGACTTTAAAAATAGTTTTAGACTATTTATTATCAACTAGTTATTATAACAAAATGAAATGGTTTCGTTTAGTCAGTATTGCTATGAGAAGCAATGATTAGTTCAAAGAAAAGCGGTGGTGTTGGTGTGCTTGCGCTTTGGATGAGTGAAACCAACTAGTGAAGTCTGGTTTGAGGGACACCAGTGGGAACATGCCCCCATGACTATCTCTCCCCCACCTCCCACCCCCAATGGCGAGGGATGTAAATTAAAAAGGCGACGGTGTCTCCCCCGAGAATGGATTCACTGGTCTGCTTTGATGAACTGGTTCGCTTGAATGCCCGCTGTGGGTGATGTGTGGGCCAATTTGGCGACAGACTTGGCTGACACACTGCTCTGCTCCAGACACGCGTGTCACATATTGCAATTGTGTCTCGGTCTGGGCCGCCCACCAATTGGATTATCGATGGGTGTTAATTAAATCCCGGACGCATTTCACCCACTGATTGACTGCCAATACCATCACTGACCCCCGCTCAGTACTTTGTGGTCTTTTGCGTTGTGGTCACGCAGAAAGTACATCCAACGCGCGTGTTAATTGCATCCTTTAGTATTCAATTTTCCCCAAGCATTGTGAGATTGCATTTCTGCTCTAGTTATATTTTTTAATATTATATATATAGTTTTATTATTTCCTCCTCTATACTAACTTGATAAATGGTGCATTTATTAATTAAATGCGTTAATGAATTTAATTTATGAGACATTTTAGCATATTTTAAGATTTATTCTACGCAATAATAACATAAGTATGATAATGTCATTATTTAGATTAGAATACTTATTTTCATTTAATGCCAATACAAAGGATAATAAAAAAAGTTTAACTTACCCACACCAGACGAGCCAAAAATGGCGACTCGATAGTCGAGCGTGGTTTTTTCTTTTTTGTTGTCAGCCTTGAAAAGCCACTTAGCCAGTAGCATCTTGTAAGGTGCCATCGTGGTGTGTAGTCAGCAAGACTTAATTCGAGTTAGGTCTGTGTGTTCAGGTAGACTTGAGTCATCACTCAACTAGCAGTAGAGGTGTTTTGACTTGTCTCGGTGTCGAGTGATCTCACTCGGTCTAGGCGCATTGCTTTTATAGTCTTGCCAAGGGCTGAATCAAGCAAGTGGTTGTCGCAAATGGATAGCAAGTCAAAATGTCGATTTACAGTGTTGTTGAGTGTAGCAGGTCTGGCGTACCACTGTCTGCTGAGCATCGTTTTTAAATCCCGACATTTGTGGCGCCAAACGCGGTAGGCCCGAGTGAAGCCATATAGCGCATTAGTGAGTACACTGCTAGTGGTCTGCTCGTCGGCCATCGCTTTGGTGAACGAGCGGAACAGTGGATAGTTATCATGAGCCGGGCCAATGCATATCAATAAAATATTCATAGAAACAGTGACAGTGTATGAGATAACAGTGCCCACCGACAGCCCTCGACGTTGCTTAGGATCAATAACACCCAAGTGAACGCATGTACGGAACCAATTGAGCAATCATATGCTATCGTTGCTAATGATCACGCATAAATCAATCATATATTTACTTTGATTGATAAAAATTCTATCAAAACAATGCCAACAAAACAGCTGATAGGTTATATTTTATTTTCATTTAAAATAACGCGCCAAATTGGGCCTGAATATGCACAATGAACGGATGCTTGGTGGTATGTGGACAAAGCTTTTATCACTGCTGTATCAGTCAAGGCCAGGAGGTGATTCAAATCACTGCCATAAGTAATTTAAGCGTTAGGCAGGCAGACGCTCCCTACGCAATCAGAGTGACACAGAGGTTATGGCTCAATATTCTTTCTCTCTCAATGCAAATCTCGATGACTTAGGACAACAAGCAATTGAGAATGGGCAAAGAGGCGTGTGCAGTATACTTCAACTAAAGTGTAACAAGGTCAGATGCTCGTTCTCATCGAAATTGTGGAATTCTACTGTCCGACATCCGATAATATAATATAGTGACAGTGAATCACTGGTATAAATAATAATTGATTTACGCTAGTTGTCGATGAGATACAATAATTATTTAGACTATTTTTTTGCTATCAGACTCAATTTTTGGTTCTCTTCAGGGTTATTATTAGACAGACTTTGGGTTAGTGTGGCTACAAAAATGGAACGAATTTAATTGCTATGATTGATTTGAGTGGGGGTGGAAGGACATAGATAAGAAGAGCAAGTCGAGGAAGAGTGGTCTGCTGTGTGTGTGTGAGAGAGAGAGAAAGAGAATTAACAAAAATTTATTTGAGTTATCAATGAAACGACTACGACAACGCGACCCGAATCCGAGTCTGGGTCGCTTTGAAGTAACCACCAATTCTTGGCACGTCACAGAAGCACTATAATTAGTTCTTCCAGTTCACACGCTACATGTTCTTTCTTAATTCATCTACTACAGGTCATCGGTAGATTGGTAATCAACATGTTTGACAGATAAACAGTAGTAAACAACACTGACGATTTGATATAATGGGGTTAAATTTAGACATGTACAGCGTATGTACGGCGTAAACAAGTTAAACACAAACATTTAAGTACTCTTTCATTTTTTTGCTGAGTCTCTTGCGAAAGTTCCGACAGGAAGTTTTGAATTGGAAGACTTGTGAGTTCTTAAGTACGCCGCAGCCGCACTTGGATAAAATTCACCAATATTCATCATTTGTACTCGTTTGATTGATATGCTTCAAGCCATGCAACCATTATCCAATTTCTCACGTTTAATTAAAATTATTCATGATGATTCATTTATTTAAAATATTCTAGAAATTAAATTTACATCCGACTAAAACAAAGAATTGTATTAATTAACTGTATAAAGTAATTTGAAGGAATATTTTTGATTACATTATAAAGTAGGGTTGAATAACCAAAAAATGAAAAAGATTTTTTTAAAATTTTCAATAACAGTTATGGACGCCTATTTTTAATTATAAAGCATAATATAGAGAAAAATGTCTTTGCAAAACAAATGGGGTAGTAAAATTAGGGCTTTAGTTTTCAGATAAACAAAGATAAATCAAACAAAAAAATTGAATTTAGAATAAACAAATAATTTATTTTTTTACAAATATATTTGCAAAGCCAGTGTTCACAAAATCTGCAAAATCTGACAATTTGTAAAATATATTTGCAGCTCACTCTGTGAGTGATACTGTTAATCATCATACTATTCTATGTACATATCACGATAAATTAAAATCTCTTAATTCTCTTTTTTTTCTCTAATAGTAAGCAAGAATTAGTATCACAACCGTAAATCTTCATCTGCTCTAAAGGTCTCTCCACTTTGAATATAATTTTACATGACGTCTCAGATCATGATTAAGAATATTAATCAAAATCGCGTTTTGAACGTTTTGGCAGTTTTGGTCTTGACAAATCGCAAAGTAGAGAAAGAAAAAAGTGTGACTTTCGCTTAGTCAAATTTCAATTTCACTGAAAGCGAGTTTTGACGGTAACATATGTATAGCTTATATTTCGAAACAGATGACTGTGAAGCTATCGTTTAAGATCAACAAGAACAAATGTAATTAAATGGGCAGAGAATCGTTTTGGGCATCTAAGGATTTCCATAAAGTCAGGGGTAATACATCGTGGCTGTCATAGGACACCCATCCGGATGGTCGATGATGTGGTATATGCAAATGAGATGGCGACATTAGCCTACTTTTCTCGCCTCTGCTTGGTTATCCTCGTAACTGGCGTCTTTATTCTGTTGTGGTAGTACTATCATGGCCGCTGGTGTGGAAGTTGATAGCAATTCTACTGTGCTACTATAGGTAACCTCAATTCGGGCCATAAGACACAAACTCGGGTTCATGCACTTGGGCAATTTAGCACATTACGATGCACAACCCAGAGACGTCAAGCCGACTGACCGACTTTGTTGTCTGTTGATTAATTATAAATTGTGACAATAGTCTTACTCAGCTCGGATGCGGAACTGTGGGAAAATTGGGGACACTTAATCGTTTATTTTGCTTGTAATAGCAAAACTAGATCAGGTTTATTGACAGATTCTTTTTTGTAGTTGTCCAGTTTTGAGGGTAATTTTTAAAAAGTTGAATAGATGGAGTGATCGAAATGAGATCAATGTCAGTACAATCATTATTGGCTTCAGTCACAGGGATGAGGAGCCGTCGTCACTCTTCTTAATACTAGTGACCACCATGCAGCGCATCTTGTTGGCAGTGGCTCATTGATCACCCACTGCTCTGTCAATGGCACTGCAAACAAGCAAACTGTGCCTAGCGCCTTAACGCTAGCCAACCCACAAGAAAGATCCATTTTCCAAGTGAACAACTCTTCGGCATGACTAGCTTGTTGTGTCAAGTCAATTCAGGCTTTTCTTCGCCAAGGCCTTGGTGAGGCTTGCCTTTTGATCATTAATTTGGATTGCTCATCCACTCGATGACTCTTCGCTTTTCTTTGCGCAGACAGGCTTTATGACTCGCCAATACGGTGATCTATCGGCAAGAGGGGATTCTTTCTTACATGCACAAGTCACCGTGATAGATTGTAATTTACACTGTGTCGATGTGTGTGGGAACACTGTTGTGCTGGTGCCAAGGAATGCCACTTCCCTAGAAGTGAAGCTCTGTCCGGTCCGAGGGGAGGAATTTAGGTTAGAGATCAATTGAGTAGTAGCAATAGATCACTGTGCGACAAGGCCAAGTGTCAGGCACCGCCATCGCAGCTCGAATGGTCAGTGTCGCTTTAGTGCTCATCTTTGCATTCTAGACGACTTCGATCTATTGGGCCATGACTTGCTTTACTCAAGCTGGCCACCATTATTCAAGCGACCGAGCGGAAAAGGTCAAGTTTAAGCACAGTGCCTTCAAGTAGTGCGCCGTGGTTAGAGGGCCATTTCGTCACGGCAACCACCATCATGGTTGCGATGCACCAGTGACACAGAACTGGGTCAATCGTACTATTCCGGACCAACTTGGTCATTCATTCAGAGTGATTTTTCAATTCCGATTGATTGTATGCGCCCACTGACATCTAGTTCACAGCTGCCAACCCACATACACTGGTAGATCGTCAAATTACATCAAATAAGGTAGTGGGAGGAAAGAGGAAACAAAACAACCCAAAGAGGGTCAATTTATGAGGTTGCATGTATGAGCATTGAGAAAATGCACTTCTTGTTGAAGCTTCTTGAATTCGACTTATTCACTAGAAATAGTTGCTTTGTGGAGGTGGTTTGAGCAAGGAGCAAAAACGACCTAGTAATAAATTAATTTTTATGTGCTAATTATGATGTGAAACTCAAGTGAAAGTCCAATATAGTATGTCATGTGGTCAAACAGACTTGTTTAGGCTAAACTTTAGCTGAGTGTGAAGAACAGGTGCTAGTGAAACTCTAGTTTACACTACTACTCATTTGGAGATATCCCACTACCCGACCTAGTCACTTGGTCTCAAAGTGAGCGTCAATGCGAACTCAGCGTCAGAGTGTGCAAACTCTGTCTCGCTTGCTGTCACACAGAATTGGGTCAATGCGTGGGTGAGTGTATCGCTCCGCCATTTCTCTTTCTCTCTCTCCCTCTCTTTCAGCTCTTTGCTGCGTGTGTTCAACATCTCATTGATTGTCAATTGTCGCGTTTCTTTCTGCGAAAAGATCTATGTTGTACACAACCACACTCAGTGGTGAGCAATGAAGTACGAGAAAGAGCTGTAAAATACGTCAAGACGTCGTCTGTGCCTGGAATGGACGGTCATGCGCGCTCTGTCACTTGTTCGTGGTGTGTAGTTCTTAATCATCCAGTGATGAATCTGGTGAACATAAGACGCATGTTCGAAACTTTATTTAAATGAAATGTAATATGCTGTGACCTCTTCCTCTTGATCAGAGGTTTGCGACAGTGATCATCTCTAGCGCATGATCTCATTGCCGCCTACACACGCTTCCCGTGACGCACTCGGTTGGTGGTATCATCACAGAGACCAAACTGGGTCAAACCGTGTCCAGCCACTGGCCCACAGGTTGGCTCTTCTTATCGCTTCTAGGGCGCTGTCCAAACAGACGACAGGTGACCCAAGCTTGGGTCGTACTCACTAGATTAGTGCTAACTCTGTTTTTTGCTAATAGCCACAGCGGACAAACTCAACATATTCATACGATTGTTTCTTTCAAATCAACTCGTGTGCGAAAATAATTTTTAAGAATTTTCCAATTGAATTTGATAAAACTTTCGAATTTAACTTAACAAATAAAACTTGAGAAAAATAATTCAAAAGTGTCAAACAGTGCCATAAATGGTATTAACTTATCTTCAGGCGTAATTTAAAGAAAATTTAGGTATAATTTTTTAAAAAATATATTAAGTAAAATGTCAGTATATTCTACAATATTGTCAGTATTTTTAAATATTTTAAAATTTTATAGTAAATGGTAAGTAAATAATAGTCAAGTATGATACTGACAATTTACAATTAAAACTGACATTTTACAGAAAATACTGACCAGAGTTGAATTTTCTAACTGACCAAAAATACTGACATTTTAGTTTTTAATTTACTGACCGTTTGCATTATTATACCGGCCAAAATATTTATTCGAATTTTAAAATATCTGATACTTGGTAATGTTAGTTCAAAAACAGTGAAGTTCAAAACACTCATACATACTATTACCGTTTCCCCTCACACTTACGCTTTCCAATATGTCGTTTGTGAAATATCCGAAAAGTTGTTTGAAAAAACAATAGCACTAGTGTGTGTGTGGGTGCGTTTGAAAAAAACCAATGGAGAATAACACGTGCTGATAAATCTATAAACTTCAATTTGTTCCTAACAATAAAATTAATAATAAAATGAGGGCCAAGAGTCTTTCCATTGTATTGCACCTGATTTCAATGGTCCTAGACGAAGACGAACTAGCCTTTCTGGTCACCTCTTTCGTAATTAATTAATGTGATGTTAATTAATAAGATGCAAATAAAGTTGGTTGCTACCGCCTTCTAAATTACAATACAAACTACAAACAAAACTCAACAATCGGCTTTGAGGCATACTTTAATTAAGTAAGCAGTTTATGGAGAGGGGGTAGTTTACAAATTCGCTCACTATCTGATCACCAAAGGAAATAAATTATAATTCACATAAGCATTTTTATTTATCTATTACTTAAAGACTATTTAGCATATACATATTCTGTAAACGAACCTTACGTTAGACGTTGTATGTTTAGTACTCCTTTATTTTTTAAAATTGAAAATAAGTTTATTGAAATAAATTTTTTCATAAAAGATTTGATGGAAAGGGATGTGATTGGTCTATGCTCATTAACAGTGTGCCTGTGGAAAGACTGGGTCAGAAAAACACGATTTTTTACTAATTAAAGTATGCCCTCGTGTTCAAGAAAAACCTTCATTATAAATTGCCGTAGAGTAGAGTCACGCTTTACTTCTGGCCACATATCAAAAAGGCCCATTTGTAATGCCAAAACAGAGAACATTTTTGGTTGTTTCATGAGTGTTTCCTGTAAATGGAATGTAGTATAATACAGTATGCCCTCATACTTCCCGAGAGTAAAGGTAGAAATCATCAAAAGACTGTGAAAGGTACACGAGAAATGGGGCGGAGTAAAGA
>DVQH01001991.1:0-11004 GCA_018231625.1 Papilio phestus | reverse complement strand
GACGAACTAGAGAATCTAATTAACTTCCACTGTGCATTAGAACAATTTTCACCCGAACCCCCGTTAACAGCTCTGGAGGTAACAAGTTTGAGTAATAAATTTAATTTGATCGATATATTATTAATTATTAATTATGAAAACATTTAAATAAAAAAATAAACGCAAGAAATAGTTGTAATTATTTATGATTTATATAAAAGAGATACAAAACTGTATAAAATGAAAGTAGTTAAACATATATTTTTTTCAAGTTTAAATTTTTTTATAGCTATTATAAACTTAAAATCAGGTTACATTTTTATAAACATAAATTTAAAATTGCACTAGATTTTTATAACTTTGCATATTGCAACGCAAATAAATTTTGTTATCTATTGAAAGTTTAATTTTTTTTAATTTTAAAAATGTAATATTTTACAGTTTTTGGGTTTTGAATTCAAAATTCTTGCTAAATTAGAATCTTAAAAAACTTTTGATTGTAGAACTAATAATTCAACTAAATATTGTTGTTCATATTCAGGATTTTTAAAATAGATTGCTACCCAACAAATTCCAAATACTTTGAGTTTATATTCTAATGTATTTGAATCTAACAAATTCTAAATTGTTAGGTAGTATATAGTAGTATGATAAAGAGTTTGAATAAATTGAATTTTCTGACAATACTTTTTATATTATTATATAAAATAAACAAGGTTACGCAAATAAATGCATTATTTAAACTTTTTACTTTTTATTATTATAATAAAAATATCTGATTTTTTTTAAATCTCTCATGCTATTTATAAAAGGTGTTTTTTGTTTAATTCATTTCAATCCTCTTTCAGATTAACTTTATTAATTCAATTAATTGTTGTTTATGTTTACATTTCTTACATTGTCAATGAAGCTTGTTAACTTGTTGGGTACAATTTATCTGAGCAAACGCCCGGTGCTTGTGGGGAGATGAAAAGGTAGATTTAATAAAATTTGTGCCAAAATATTTCATGATTATATAAATAGTTTGCTATCTAAGTGTGGAGTTTAAGGGTGGAAAGGAGCATCGCGTTGTCAGGTGGTTGGATCGTAGATTGATTCGCGGTTAGCTCATATCACTTATCGTGTTGCGATCAAATCATCACGACTCGAGTCACTATGCCGAGATTGCAAACTGTCACCGTTGTTGAACTGCAGTGTCAGTGTTTGTGGTCACTGATTGAGTAAGCCAAACTGGTCACTCGATATGCTAGCACAAAGTGCAACTGCGATATCAACGCCTTATCGGAGGTGATCATTCGATGTGGTCATCTTGAGTTAGTGGTGACCCTGTGCCGCTGCCATTGCCGGGCTTCCATTCATTAGCATAGCATAGATATTTAAGGTATAACTCTCAGCTTAACCCAAACGAAAAGAAAAACTAACGTTTTCTTCAAAGCAACTGTATATTTGGTCGTAAAGTACAGTTTTCTCTAAAGTTTATTTTTCGTTTTGGTTAAGTTGTGAGCTCTATTTAAGGATGCAAAGTAAACAACCTGTGCGCGCTCGCCATTGATCAATGTGGAGATGAAGCTAAGATCTATCGAGAGCTATCTATGATGATCATGCAAGATGGGTTTGTGTGCGCGGTGTCGCCATAAGCAAACTAATTTGTCGTAATGAATGTGTCTGCCTTCCCCTCGGAGTGGACCAACTCGTTCCAGCTATGTACTCTGGTCATGTGTGGCGCAGAGCTAAAATTAGTCAGTTTGCTTCCAACGTGTGACCATCTCGATAAACGACATTGGTAGCAATAGCGTCCTCGCCCCTTCAGTTTACCAGTTTCATTCACTGCCACAGCCGCCCTCTCTTAAACATTGTCGGGAGACATTAAAAAGTTTATACTTCGTAAACTGGTGTGATTTTATGGAGTAACTATTTAAAAAACAAAACTTTGAGTCGTGTTCTCGAGAAGTGAAAGTGTAACGGTGACGTGGGTCGAGTGAGGGGCTGACATGGTAGAGCGCTATGTGTTGGAATTTGTGCGGGTCTCCTCTAACGGTCGCATGTCGAGTAGGCAGCTGGCTCAGGGCATACCTGCCGACTTGACTCGCTTTCCACTGTAAAATCTAACTAATGTATAGTGGAACTGTCTTCATTGACATTAGCTGGTACTTTTTTGGCACTGTTCGAAAAAGTAGCGTAAGCAAAGCACCATAGACACCAATCAAGCTGGTTGATCAGCGACGCTCGGAAGTCAGTAGTAATTGAGTGTCACCGGAGGAGTGGCGTAACCTGCTGCACAGAGATGGATCGGTGAGACTGGTGTCAGTTGGGCATTGACTGGCAGACAGTTAGCCAGACCAACTGCCGGGTCTATATGTGGTGAGGCGAGTGAGTTGAATTAGCAGTAAGCAGATGTCCTGGTTGGTTCCAGTGTAGGGGCCAGGGTAGGATCGGTGCGGCACCGTAGAGGCTACCTCCCCCGCTACCACGTCTGGTCCGGCGCGGCGATGCTCAGTGCCGAGCACTCGACGCATCAGTCAGCATCGGCCGCTCGCGACGAGCATTTCGAATCGCACACGACCAAACAGTGCAAAACAGTGCAAAACTGCGACCAGTTCCGGCCTGCCACCGACCTCCGCACACCGAGTTTCGCCAAACTTCAACTCTCACGCTCAAGTGCTCTCCTTGAGGAACCTGGGCATCTTGTGTGTGTGTGTGTGTCGCTTGAAGGCGCATCATTCCTACACCGAGCCCTATCCTTCATCATCACCCTAATATCTTTGTTTATTTTTGACATTTTCCCCGTTTTGTCGCTTTCGTATCTGCTCGTTAGTAGCGCTCGCCTCGCCAGATCGCACACACTCACCAAATGGTATTGAAGCACTGTTGTGTTCTGACTTCTGGAAGTAAAACGGAAAATTTAAAAAATCGTAAACTGCAATTGGGCGAAGAGTGACAAAAGAGATGCTTTTTGGCGTGATGACACAAGTGACGCGGTGCCTACTTGCCACCCGGTTATCTCTGCTGTCGCGGTGAGATGAATGATTCTTTCTTGGCATTATGATTATTATTGGTAATATTCGAGGGAGCAAGCAGTAGCAGTGGGTGCCAATGGTAGCACCACATGTCAGTGGCACAGCACCTAACTGCCAAGCAACGCGTCAGTGCTCAGAACTGCGAGTTCCGCCAAGCGCCCAGTCTTGGTTATCGGTGTGCGCAGCATGCCAACCACCCAACCAGAATGTGCCATCGCTACCACCTAGAGTCGATGTGAGCGTGCGAACGTTATTTTTGCCGGTGCCGCACACGCCAGATCGAGTGTCACCGATGGTCGCGGCGTGTCAACAAATGAGCCATTCACTCCTGGAATATCCTGTGCCGAGACTTTGGCCAAATATGAAATAATTACCATCGTAAATGCTACAAGGATATTTATAAAACTTTTATAAGCAACCACGTTGTCGACAAAATTGTCCCTAACTCTAGCATCAACATAACCAGTGCACTTGAAGCACTACTCTACGTGCTTTCTCTCACAACACTTTACATTTCATCTGAGATGTGTTGATTTTCATCAGTGCTTCGTTCAACAACAAGTAATTCATTGCAATCATGACTTGAGTGACCACCACTTTTCAAATCATTCTTCTGCAACAAAAGTTCCTATTCCGTGTTCCTATTTTCAGCAATCAATAGTTCCTGTCTTGTCTTCTTGTTTTTTTAATTGTTATCTGTGATGTGTTTGTTGTGTTTAATCGAACTTTGATGTTTGACGCATAATTTTGAACCAAACTCTAGATACTTTTTTGCTGGTGAGTACTTGAAAAGTTTACTTGGTAATTTAGAGCAAGTGATGTAAGTATAAAACCTAGAATGTGTGTCGAAGAGGTGAATCGCTTGCAGCGTGATTGGCTGAGCTAGAGCCTGTGTGACATCCTTCTCTTCTGTTACCTCTCATTGTGTTATTTCTCCACAAAATTAGAATTTGAAACGCCTACACGGATTGACTGACTGGAGAGTGATAAATGTGCTGGCGTGAGCTTCATGAATGTGACTCTGTCTCGAGAGCTGTATCCCTCGGCAGAGTGAGTGAGGCAGGTCGCCATCTTTCCCAGCAAAGAGTGCTAACAGCAGAATTTGTGTTCGACTTCTTCTCTTACTCTTTTAGGCTCTGTTTGTGATTTGTTGGACTCTTCCGCCACTTGTCGCAAGGCAAACGAGACGCTCTCTTGCAAGTCTGACTTTTTTTCGCAATGATGCTACAAGTGATGTTTCAGGCTGCAATTGGATTGGATCGATTAGCAATGAGCAGTGAGACTAAGTCAGAACAGTTTGTTTGCCTGTCGGAGAAAATAGACCTCGTAGACAGTGAGTAATGGCGCGAGAGTCGCGGCAGCTCGCGTTACTCTCAATCGCGGAGCGATATTCATCACGTGCCGCGCGTAACTCTTTTTTTCAACTCTAGAGCTCTTTCTTCCAAAGCCCTCACTTGCTTTTCACTTGGCCCTTAGCTCGCTGTCGTATAGTGATTAATATGTACCTAGACTCGATTTGGCAGAACCACCACCACTTGACAAGTTGCACAGTTGCCGAATACGGAATTTTTAAATCTGAATCGTGCAGGGAATGCTGGTGGCGCAAGGATGGAAAGACCATCGCGCGATAGTGTTTGGTCTTTTCATCACTTTCTTCCTATTCGGTACATTAACTAGCGCCAAACATGGCGAAACAAGCAAAGTCTTTCACTCAACTCGTTCTAGAATGTGACTGTAATCTTATATATTAGCAACATCAATTCGTGTGGCTCGGTGTGGTGTTCCTGTGTGGTGTCGGTGCCAGCACTCGACATGCCATCCCGGCGAGCCAAGATGTACTTGATGCCAGTCTCGTCATTCGCGATCGCCACTATCATGCGAGGTCGCCACAATTGGCCGTAATAGGCCAGCATTGGCCAGTTCCCAATATCCGATTGGCCTTATTGATATGGCGAGCGCTTCCTTTAGGCCAATTTGACGAGACCATAGCAATGAGACCTCAAACCAAACCAGATTAGACTATGCGGTGTAGCCAATCTACTTTGGAGTGTCCAGCGGATGAAAATGTCAAGCGCTCGGTCTTATCGGTCACTGCTCGATTGATCATCTCGATGTTGATGGTGATGGACCCAGTGGGTGTTGACTCCACTCAGCCATACTGATCAGAATGGCTAATTCAGGAAGCGCGTGCGGTTGCAGTGTTTGCTTGTCGCCAGACTGGGCGAGGACTTTGTTGTTTACACTGATGT
Source organism: Papilio phestus (assembly GCA_018231625.1). NCBI lineage: Eukaryota > Metazoa > Arthropoda > Insecta > Lepidoptera > Papilionidae > Papilio > Papilio phestus. The sequence goes on along the minus strand of DVQH01001991.1, from coordinate 5,759 downwards.
CTGGCCAGTGCTGTGAGGTGCTTGCGACACCGCGAACTTGAGCAAACACTACATACATACCGAACCGGACTTGTGCGTGCGTGCCACAATTGGCATCTCTGTTGATGGGTTGATCTCTTTGCACTGCACATCTCATCATCACTATTAATACGCACACTAACTTGTCCGTCTAGACACTAGGTCTTGTCTAGATGACACTCGTAGATTTGACCAATAACTCTACTGCCATTCGGTGTGCGCATCTAGACAAGCAATTGAGGAAAAGTCACAATGATTGCTGCTGTTGGTGGTAAAAAATTGTGCTAGTCAGAGTAAGATTCTCCGCTTTCATTAGAGAATCTTTAAAAAAACTCGGTACTTTATTTATGTTTTAACATGTAGATAACATCATAGTACAAGGAAGGATGTTAGCAGTATAGTCTAATGACAAGAATTTTAATGCGTAACATTGCGGGTTAGTAGGGTTAACGTGACAGTGACAAATGGTGAAGGAAGTGGTGTCAATCGTGCCATCATCGAATGGGGCTGCTTCTAAGGGGGGAGGCGTGAAGAGACTCGCGTGTCCCGGCCACATCTTCACTACTGCTACCAGTGTCGTGTCATCATTACTCACCGAGTGTCTCAAAGAGTTAAATCGAGTCTGACTGTCGGTTATGCTAATTATAGCCGACTAATTAGTGACGTGGAAAATTTGAATGAATCAACGTAACGAGATGACGACAAGCCAAACAAATCAAACCGAGTAGTATGCTGCGCGTGGGGGGAGAAATCAATGCTACCGGCAGTGTGGCGTGCAAAGTAGCCTTCTGCCATGCCGGTGGACAACTCGAGGAAGCAAACACAACACAACAACACTGGACGTAAGCCGCACACATTGCTAATTGGCTCGCGCCATCGGCTTGCTATAGCAATCGATCACTGTGACCAAGTGTCAAGTGCCTGTCCGGGCGCGACACGTGCCACCGCCAGAACTGGGCCAGGTGGTCATGTGGCTGCAGCCTGGATGGCTGGTGAAGTGAGCACCGCTCTTGCCTATCATGTCGGCCGACACACCAGACAGAGACGACGGTAATGTCAGGTGCACACCGTCGCAGAGGAAGTGCCCGATTGCATTGCGAGTTTTCAATCTACTATGGAGACTGCACCAGACTCACACGATAGCTCGCTGTATGCTGGGTGCCTCTCGTCTAGCTCACTTGGTGCCTCATTGGCTCGGTGCCTCTTTGGCTCGAGGCTAGCGATTAGAAATGTTCTCACCAGCAGTGGACGCTCGACTAAAGGCACCCCTTTTTGTTGTTTTTTTTGACTTTTATACCAGAATGTCTAATGGTAACAATGTAAGAGGAACAAAGAGTGGATTGTGGTAAATTGTCACAATTTGGACACTCGCCACTAATACTGCTACACAATCCCATGCAGGTTTATATACTACTATATTATACTACAAAATATTATAATTCTGTGAATTTGTTGTTCAAGATAATATTTGTAATTAAAAATGAAGAAAGGGTTTCATATTTAGCAAAATGTCCTACGTGTCCAAAGAAGGATTTTGGAAATGCCCACTGTAAGGGTAACATGGCACAGTGTTGTTTCACTTGTGCATTCACCCGCACACTCTCGACCCACTGTCTCGACTCGGTCTAGTCTAGTCGTTGTCGGATGCCTGTGTCGTCTCGTCACTGTGGGAATGTCTGCTTGCAATGCTAATTTGTTGACATTAGTTAGCCCCATCCATGGTCCAGTTGGTTGGTGACCGGCAGATCGACCCTTTCCTGTTAGTGGTACTGCCCCCCCTGCCACTGGCCAACAGAGCCATTTAACGGGGGTGTGCATGCCTCGGCTGCAGTTCAGATCACTGGCCCTGACCTTTCACAGACGGTTAGAGGTCATCATTGCCACAGGCCCACATTGACTCAAGTGACCGCTACTGCCTGTTGCGGTGTGCAAGCGGCATCAATTCTGCTCAGAATCGAGTCTTATATGCCAAATATAGCGTGTTGGTGTTTATATCTTTGGTGGCCTAGTGCCGGGAAAGTTCAGTGCTCACGATCGCCTTGGTTTACTCATTGACCTCGCCGACCATTCTATGAGAGTCCTAGTGGGGCAAGGGTGTGCCAAAGTTGACCTCGGTGGTAAAGAGTTTGACGGCTCAAGCCGTGTCGAAACGTGGGTCGAGAGCGCGACTGCGCGGAGGAGGCCGACACACAGACAGCCTGCCAGGCGAGTAGCGAATGACTGGGCGCGAAAGTGCACACTCAGTCAGTCGGTCGTAAGTCTTTCCACCGTGCACTTCGTAACCCGCTCGATCCGTAACGCCACTAACGGACCTAGTTCAATTGCCCACCAGCCACACTCCCAAGACTCATCATGCTTGTCTGTTGTGCTGGTGTTGTGTGGCACTGGAAACATCACGCCGGTGTTACAGAAACGGTCATCACGGGCGGAATTTGTTGGAGCCATAACATGCAGTAGCATAGTGGCCCGAATCGACCATGTGCCAATCACAAGTGCCTTATCAGTAATCCTGCAATTCTTTCTGCCGTTTTTCACATCTACCTCAGCACATCTAATCACAAAGTGTATAAATTCAGTCATTTCTTGGTTAACTACACGAGCCTGTAAGAACCCAAACCACTAGCAAGAGTCGATCAGCCGACGAGTAGTTTTGCACCAGTCGACCACTGGTTGATGTCACGTCGAGTGTGGGTGCATCCCGCATTGGTAATCGCCTTGCATTGTCACCAGACCTGGCTCCCTCTCATCCCAATAGGTGGAGCATTGTTGTGCGAGATAACAATGTCCATCCTGTCTCCATCGAACTTTGTCCTTTCGCCTTGCTCTGCCCATCTTTGCCGGCTCCCGACTGCCACTGCCCCGGCCAGTGAGGCGCGTGGTGTCCCACTCCAGGTCTGTGCGAGACTCCTTATCTGGCGCACTCGGCGCGCTCTCCATGCTTCCTTGTTGTCTCTTACTGACTCCTCTCCTCTGTCGACCGCGCGACCACTCGTTGCCAATGCGCTCACCCAATCCTCACTGCATAGTCTGCGACACACAAGACTTTTTCATTTTCTCTTGCTGGTCACATCGTCTAGGCTACAACCTTGTTCAACCCTACAATTTTTATTTACACCAAAGTGTTGTCATTTATCTCAGTCGTTTGTGAAATCAATTCCACATTGAGCCAAGAAGATGCTTCTAGTTCTTAATGTTTAAACTTGTGTTTAATTTTAGTTCGATTTAGGTTTTTGACTTTGTCTCTTTGGCCTGTCATCACAAAGCCAAACGTTCGACGACCTGTCAACTCTGTGACCTTACTTCTGCTTTACAATGTAGTCATGACCGACAATACCACAAGCATCATGACATCGACAACATTGAGACTCAGAAGAATGTCACTTTGACAGGTGACTTGACTAAGAATCTCATTGAACTTGTAAAGAGTAATTCTGTACGACATAATTACAAACATTGGGAATTTTCCCGGCTATCTAACCTACCATACTGGTCCATTTCGGATTTGCAAGCTTATCATTTGTCAGCTGGGCAGGATTTTTCATAATTAAAAATGCAGTTTTAGTGCCCAACACATGTCACCTTGTCTTTTTTATTTATGCTTAATAACTTAGGTCATTCAGTACACCGAGATAAGACACTGCGCACGCGCAAAATAATTTTCGAGTTTATTCTTTGTCAATGAAACATATACATTAATCGCAAAGTAAATATAGAATAGATGCAAAATGCAAATGATTCACAATTAGTTAAATAATACTTGTATTGAAATAGTATTGCTGTGGCGCGCAAACCGAAACCGCGCTCGATTTCTGGCACCACATATGACCGAGCGATCAGCAGTGGCGTCTCGTCGCGCCCCACTGGCTCAATCGCGCCAACACTGCTAGCATCCTACCACGCTCTCGCTGACATCAAAGTTAGTTGGCGATCGGTTTATCGAGAATCTCTAAATTATAACTGGAATCTGAAAACTATTTCGAGAATCAAAACTTGAATTAGCCGAGGTCCAACTAGTACTGGAAAACCTCGCTATCTCACCACACTCACACCACAACCAGTGTTTAGAACGAGGTCAGGTGACATAGACATAGACCGGTGGACCCTTCTGGGATGTGATACTTCGGTCTGAGCTAGCGTGCCTTGTTCTTACTGCAACTAGTCTCACTATCATTTGTTGCATCGACAATCGAGCAAAATAATGGGCAGATTAGTCTAATCAGGAGTGATAAGAGCCGCCTGTCGCCACTTAACTCTTTGATGCTACTAGCCAGCCACCAAGCAGATCGGTGCCTCTCTCCTTGGCCGCCGTCCTACACGTACCGAGCAGCACTCTCGCTTACTCGCTATCTAATCTTGCTTTGGAGCTGTTTGCTTCGCCTCTGGTTCTGCCATCGGTTGGCACTGGTGCAACCCTTTACGAAACGCTTATGAGCCCATCACATCGCGCCATGCCACCACCATCACCACTCGGCGCCTGACCATCAGTATTGCACAGTGTCCCACGCACTTGTTGTCTTTCTCAGGATTGCTCGGGGATGCTTGCCAACAAGGTCCATCAGCTTCAACACATTCACTCGATCGTGACAGCAGCGGCTGTCACCGTTTGTGGTCAGGTATGTGCCAGTGCGCATCTGCGCTGTGGCTTACTCGAGCTGTTGCCTTTGTCCGGTGCGCCCTCTCGCACCCACGTCAATTGTTTCGCTCGAACGCTCTCAGGTCCCATCGAGTTACACGCCAATTATTTGGGTCTCGGTTTCTCAGTGAACCACTTCACTACGCGCTTTCCATGTGCTTGACCCACTAATAACAGTGCATTGTCTTTATCTCACGAAAGGGTGTGAGGGCCAGAGAGAGCGTAGATGACCGACCGGTGCTCTGTTCCACACCTCTAGTGGTCAGTTCCGTTTCGTTGCGCTTACATTTGTGTCAAAGTCTAGACTTGTGAGTGAGTTCTACCTACTTTTCCTCTCTATGTTCATCGGATGGTCCCGCAATCGCAGTACACTTTTAAATGTGCCACATGCTTGCTATCTCTGTTTTTCGGTCCAAGACCGATTACTAACTTGTTATCGATGTCGCTAATCATCCAAGACATGATGGTAGATATTATGCCTCAACTATTTAAAGCGCACTTTGATTGATCACAATCAGATAACGGTTATGTATTGCGAAAGGATTGTGAATCTTATCTTCACAGCTAACACTTGACCAGCAAGGGGATGTATTGCAAAGCAAATAAATCAAAACAAAGTCCAATGGGATGCGAGATGGATGCAACCGCCATTCTGTGTCGGTACGCAACAGTGCCCCCGTGCACTAATTGTCCCTTTCATAGTTGCCTGGTAGACGCGACCACACTGACCGAGCCGCCAAGGTGAAGGTCACGCAGAGAGGCGCGCACACACACACACCTCACCTTGCTACGCCGGTCACTGCTCCGTACCCATAAATAATTGTACTGCTCACATTAAACTCTTTGGCACTTTCATGGGTCCAAAGAGGGACCATTGCGAAGACCACTGTCCATTGTGTCGCTACATTAGTGGTGCTATTAGAGGCACCGAGTTGTCCCTCTTGTTGGGTGGCTATAAATTTTATCAATCGCTCTGCTTAGCTGAAACGGTCTCTTGTGAGATGGTCATCGGCAGTGTCGCTATTGCTGGTGGTACGAGTGGTAGTGTCACTCACTGACGCAATGTGCACTGACCAGAGGCGAGCACAGTCACCACTGTCAGTGCCAA
>DVQH01001990.1:0-11006 GCA_018231625.1 Papilio phestus | reverse complement strand
CTTGTCAAGGAGAAAACACCAAGCCCGACGGACAAGAAGGTTAAGGGCGAAAAACAAGAACCACTTACTGTGTCTGAAAAGCCCACTGTTGACGACATCTCGAAAGACAAAACCCCAAGTCCTGTCGATAAGTTCGAAAAACCAGAACCACTTGCGGTGTCTGAAACGACCACTGTTGATGAACTCGTCAAGGAGAAAACACCAAGCACGACGGACAAAGAAGTTGAGGCCGACAAACTGGAGCCACTTACTGTATTTGAAAAGCCCACTGTAGAAGAAATCACGAAAGACAAAACTCCAAGCCCTATCGATAAGGCCGAAAAACTAGAACCACTTGCGGTGTCTGAAAAGCCCACTGTTGATGAACTTGTCAAGGAGAAAACACCAAGCCCGACGGACAAGAAGGTTAAGGGCGAAAAACCTGAACCCCTTACTGTATTTGAAAAGCCTACTGATGACGAAATTTTGAAAGAACAAACCCCAAGCCCTGTGGTTAAGGTCGTAAAACCAGAACCACTTCCGCTGTCTGAAAAGACCACTGTTCATGAACTTGTCAAGGAGAAAACACCAAGCCCGACGGACAAGGAGGTTAAGGCCGAAAAATTGGAACCACTTACTGCGTCTGATAAGCCCAATGTTGACGAAATCTCGAAAGACAAAACCCAACGCCCGGTTGATATGGCCGAAAAACCAGAACCACTGGCGGTGTCTGAAAAAACCACTGTTGATGAAGTCGTTAAAGAGAAAACACCAAGCCCTACCCACAAGGAGATTAAGGATGAAATACCAGAACCACTTACTTTGTCTGAAAAGCCCACCGTTGACGAACTCGTCAAGGGTAAAACACCAAGCCCGACGGCCAAGGAGGTTAAGGCCGAAAAACTAGAACCATTTTTGATGTCCGAAAAACTAGAAACAATTGCCGCGAGTGATAAGTTTACTGCTTACGAACTTGTTAAGGAGATAACAAAAAGCCCTGTCGATTCGATTGAAAAACCAGACTCCATCGCTGTTTCGGAAAAACCGGCTATTGATAATAATGTAAAAGAAAAAACGTCCAGCCCTGTTATAAAGATGGAAATGGTTGAGGTTCCAATTAGCATTGATAAGAAAATGACGGTTAATGTACTTTTAAAAGACAAAGCTCCGAGTCTTTTCGATAAAACAGATAAGGTTGAAAAGCCACCTTCTGTTGAGTGTGAAACAGTAGTCAGCCATGTTGAAAAAATGAGCAAGGTTGAAATATCAGGACCTGCTTTTGCTGAACAATCCACTATTGTCGAACATGTTAAAGACAAAACAGTAAGCCATGATGATAAGATGGGTAAATTCGAAAAATCGTCACTAACTGATGACAATCCGGAAAGCGTCGAAAAACAAATTCCAGCTGTTATTGATACAAAGACGCCCATAGACATACTTGTGAAAGAGAAAACGCCTTCTCCTGAAATTTCGAAACAAAGTCTTGCTTCTACAACAAAAGACGAAAGGATTACAGTACCCACTGAACAAACAGTTGATAGTAATAAAACGGCTGTCAAGGAAACAATGAGTAAGACAGTTTACGTCAATGGTCACTTCCAGTCACCTAAATCAAGTTTGGAAGCTAGTACAAAAGATACATTTGATTTAGATAATTGTCACTCTTTGAGTTCTGAACTTAAGGCCTTATCTCCGAAAGATAAGATTTCACACGAAGATTTTACCAATAAATCGCCATTCGCAAAGCAAATGAAAGAAACTGAAGAAATGCTAAAGAAAGAAAAAAGTTTCTATTCAGAATACGACATTGGATTCCAAAGTATGAAAGATAGTGATGATAAATTGAGTTCTTTGTCTACGATCGATAGTGGAATCATTGATAGGGACAGCTTTACCCATACCTTAAAGCACGGCATTAGTTCTGAGGACATTTCAAAAGATGTCAGTGTTGAAGAAAAATATAGTTTTGAGACTTCAGAAAAATCTGAAAAAATGTTAGACCAAGCAAGGAAAACGACTGGTGGTTATAAAGTAACAACTAGTGAATTTAGCAGCTACAGTGATTCATATCAATCTACAAGCAGTCAACATTCAAGTTTTGTCGATAGCACTCAAGGAGGGCCATTGTCAGATGTTAATATTGCACTATCTCAAGTAGAACACCAACAACAACAGTTCAGTATCGATTCATTTGGTTCTGAACTGCATCGTGATCATACCTCGGAACACATAAAAGATAAGTCAATTGGTGGAACGCTTAAACAAGCTACTGAATCGCAGCTTGTTAAAACTATTCATGCAGCATTTAAAGAGGAAAGCATACAACAGGGAATTAAAACAGAAGATTTTGAATACTTTAGTTCAAAAGTTGATAGAGTTTCAACTCCACCTACGGTACCAGTTAGCCCCTTACCGAAAGTGTCTAATACTTTACAAGACCTAAAATTGGCGGACGGTGTTCAAAGTGAAATTAAATATGACAAATTACAGGGAGCTGAAGAAACCATAACTAAAATTGTTCACGTAGGCGAAGACGTTTTAACTCAAAAAATTTCAACATCAACTGAGAAAGTACCGAAAACACTTAAAAGCGACAAAGAAGATGAAGACACTTTATCTTTAATACAAACCATGGGGAAAATAAAAACAGAAACTGACACTGTTACAAAGATAATTAAAGACGGTGATAATGTGGTAACGCAAACTATTACAACAGTAACGACTAAAGAAATCATTTCTAGGGAAGATGGCACACCACAAAACGTTAAAACTACTATTGAGACTACTACTCTTAGTAAAAGTTCAGATGGATCAATAACGACTACCACAGACACTCAAACGTTACTCACAGAATGTTCTTCTAGTCTTCGATCGACTTCACAGATGGATTTGTACGACAAAGATAAAAAACTAGATAAATTACACATTGAGCATGGTGATGAAAAATCCGAATCGGAATATAGCTATCAGACGCAAGAAAGTTATAGTGAAAAAGGATTTTCGGAAAGAGATAAATCACATTTTATTAAAGAAGATGAAGAAATTGACAGCAACATTGAAGCTATTGTTATAAATACTGATGTTAGCAAGAAAATTATAAACGAAAATAACTTAGATATCATAGAAACGATTACTACAACAACAAAGAAAGAAACCATACGAATCGATGATAGTAAAAAAGTAAATAAAACCACAGTGGAAACAAACACTACTAAAGAATACCCAGATGGTAGTAAAAATGTACAGAAAAATGTTGAAGTTAAAACAGAAGATGTAACTGTCGCTTCAACTAGTAATTTCGATAAATTACTTGCCAATTTCTCACTGTTAGAAGAACCCGAAGAAAATGTTTCTACTAAAATGGAAACAGTCACATATGATGATGTTGTTGTAAAGCGTACAATATCAACAAAAACAATAAAATCTAAATATGTTGACAATGATAGTATTCCAAGGAAGTTAAAAACAGTTACAATAGTTACAACAGCAGATGAATATCCCGATGGATCCACACAAACAAAAATTGAAACAAGTACATCTCTAGCAGAGATAGAGATAGAAGAAATTGAAAAAACCTTAGATCTTTCAGAATACACGATAGAAGAAGACACGAATGTTGAAGTGAAACGACAAGAAAATAATGTTATTCTTAATGGTAAAAATGTTTTGCAAATCGTTACAAAAATTACCACTAAAAAAGTCTTAAGCACGGAAGGTAAAGCAAAGAAAAAATTAAAGACTATTGTTGAGACCATTACTGAATCAATTCTACCAGATGGAATAACTGAAGTTACAAAAGATGTGAAAATGTATATTTCGGATTATATTACTCAGCCAGAAGATTTCATTCCAGAGGATATTCCAGGCGGATTTTTAAAAGTTGGAAAACCCCAAGTAGAAACAAAAACTGAAAAAGAAACAATAACTGACTCAGCTGTAACATTAAACAGGACTGTTACTATTACGACCACTATTCAAAATTATGTATGTTTTAATAAAATGCTTAAAAGAATAAAGACAACAGTTAAAACCATTACAGAAGATAAGTATCCAGATGGTTCGGTGATTAGTAAAACAAGTGAACGAGTTTCTACATTAGATGAACAGTTGGAAAACGACATGAATAATTTGAAAGAAAATGAATTAAAAGACGCTCTACAAAGCAGTAGGGCTAGTGAAATAATCAAAGACCTTTTACCAATAGACGAACCAGAAGAAACAGAAACAGTGGAAAGTGAGGAAGTACTAGAAAATGATTTAATAATAAAACGAACGATATGTACTAAAATAATTAAAAGTCATTATTCAAATATGCGAGGCAGTTTTGTAGTACAAAAAGTAGTAAAAACCATTACAACAACAGACGTATTTCCAGATGGTTCATCCAAAACTTCGGTAGATACAACTACATCTATATCAGAAATCTTACCGGAAGAAGAAGAAGAAGAGGAGAGGGTGGAGGAAGCGGTGGATGAATATACATCAGAAACAGAAAAGGACGTTAAAGTAGAAAAAAGAACAAATATTCTTGTTAAAGATGGAGTACAAATTAAGCAAGTCATCATAACAACTACAACGAAAGAAATAATACTAACTGAAGATTCAAACAAAAAAATTAAAACAACAGTAGAGACAGTCACCGAGTCCACATCACCAAACGGTTCTGTTGAAGTGGTTACAGATGTCAAAGTATCTATAACTGACTACGAAGAGAATAAGCTTGAAGAAACATTAAAGGAATTTATTGAAATCGGTAAACCTGTAATCACACAAAGTTCCGACTTGGAAGATGTAAATCAAAATGGTATCACCATATCTAGAAAAACAACAATTACAACAACAAAGCAAGAATATGAAAGAACTTCAACAAGATCAAGAAAAGTAAAAATTATTGTCGAAACTGTTATAGAAGACGCATACCCCGATGGAACAGTCATAACTAAAAGAAGCGAGAAAATATCAATTGCTGATGTTTTGCCAACATTGACATCTGAATCACTGGAAGATGAAGAGGTTCCAAAATCTCTTATTGATGATACAGAAATAGTTGAAGATACTACTGAAGAAATGGATATTAAGCAAGACACTTTCCTACAAGGCTCGATAATAGTTAAACGAACTATTACCACTAAAACGAAACGAGAAACTTTGGCTAGCGACGACCAAAATATTAAACGGGTTCGAACTACGGTTGAAACCACTACAGTTGATGAATATCCGGATGGTTCAGTGGAAACAACAAAAGATGTTAAAATAACCATATCCGAATATCAAAAAACGACTGACAGCGATCTACAGGCCGCTCTAAGAGGTTTAACTTCCACGGGCAAGATCAAAACATCAGTTGACAAACAATCGAACCATGTTTTAACAGAAAGTAATGAACACGTTACCCAAAACATAACAACCTACACGACTAAGGAAGAGTTTAAGAATAACGACACAAGCGAGATCGCTGTGAAAACTGTAACTGAAACAGTTACTGAAAACGTTCACAATGATGGTACGATTGAAACTACAAAAGATGTTAGAACACAAATCACATATCTACCGCCAGGCACTGGACTAGATGATTGGTCGCCGGAGGATTTAGAGAAAATTACCAACAAACAACCGACAACGGTAGAAGATAAGCCTAAAATTGATGACTTAATTCTTGAAGACAAGCATGGAAAGAATGTAGCGGAAAAGCCTAAAAAACAACGTTCTCCCGTAGGTGAAATAACGACAGATACTGAAACATTTACAAAAATTATTAAAGAAGGTGATAACGAGATCACGCAGACCATCACTGTTGTAACAACGAAAGAAGTCATCACTCCCGAAAAAATTAAGATCACTGTTGAAACTACTACTGTAAGTAAAGGAAACGATGGCATTGTCAAAACTACAAAGTCAACAAAAACAACAATATCCGAAATCAAAGAAGAGTATGAAGAAATTATTGATACGGGCGAGAGTGAAAAGTCGTTTTCTAAATTTTCATCCAAAACAGGGGACATGCGTAGTTCGTCCGCTGCCAGTGATGACCTAGACCATCCCGGGATTTCAACACCACCCTCGGACATAAGTTCCAGAGGATCTAGGGCAGCGACGCATGTATGGGGTACTGAAAGCAGTGGCATGTACTATAGTGACGACGATGGACAAATGAGTCCAAGTAGTACAAAATCTCAAATTGCACACTCACCGCGTTCAAACGTTAGCTTTGAACTAGATCCAAAATTATCACAGCTTTCGGAGACTTGCCCTGATTTGCCAGAAGACAAATCTGAATTTGAGTCCATGACATATAGAGAATCGTCACCATCCGTGCATTTAAGTCATATTGTTGATACTGATTCCTGTACATCATCCACGCATTCCGAAGTTAAGTCTGAAGTTCAAGTTATAGATAAAAAACAATCATTTAAGTCTGACATCACATTCCTTAAAGAAGCTGATGAACATTTCGAAAAGGCAATAGAAGAACATAAAAAAGTTAGTGGATCTGATGTAATTTCAAGTATTACAGCTAAATATGAATTGGGCCAACATAGTCATTCAAGTATGAGTCAACAACTGTCATCGAAAGAAGAAAGTACAATTACATTAAAGGATATCAAGTCTGAATCAAAGAAATTATCTGAGACATCTTTCAGTGCCACGAGACAGGAATCAAAATCTAAAACTCAAAGTCAAAGCGTAGAAAAAAATCCTATCGAATCTTGGGGGAAGCCCTTAGGTCTACCTAGTCCCATTCAACCTCCTACACAAGGTGACGGCAAAAACACCCCTAAAAGACAAGGGCCCAGTTCAAACGTTCAATTGAAGAACAAGTTGAATCAAGAGAAGAGTAAAGATATGAAAAATAGAGCATCAGAGTCTCCCAATAAGAAGAAATCCCCGAGCCCCGTGTACATGGAACTCACGTACGTGCCTCACCACGGCAACTCCTACTACTCCGCGATTGAATTCTTTAAGCGCGTCAGAGCTCGCTACTACGTGTTCTCGGGCACCGAGCCTTCGAAAGAGATTTACAATGCTCTTCTCGACGCTAAGAAGACTTGGGAAGATAAAGAATTAGGTGGGTCAAAGTTTTATTTCGATTAGATCTCATTTTTCCTGTTTCTGTTTAATACCATACACCAAACATTACATTTTTATCGTTTCCTAATTCCAGAAGTTACGATCATTCCTACATATGACACGGACGTGCTGGGCTACTGGGTGACGGAGAACGAGGAAGCGTTGGAAAAGTACAAGATCGACCTGTCGCCGTCAGCCTCGCGCTGCACCATCAACCTGCAGGACCACGAGACCTCCTGCGCCGCGTACAGACTCGAATTCTAGGTGTCGGGACTATTTGTGGCGTTCTCAGCGAACCAGTGAGGCGACAATGTTCGCATGCTTCTGAATGATGGAACCAAAGAGTAATTATTTGTCGTAGGAAATAAAAAAGGGCTGTGATAAAAGAGGCATTCAGAAGCATTCACATTGATCGATTGAAGTCGCTCGTCCGCGTGGGATCCCTTACAAATAGATATAATAGACTATGTGATATTGTAACGCAAACGACAGACTGTTAAGGAGTTTGACATAAGTAAGAACGTAAACAATTGACATTTGAGCGAGTTGCCTCCAGCCTGCTGCGAGCTGCAGCTATCACGGACAAGCGAATCCTAAACGGCCAAGTCCCCAACAATGTATCAATAACCAAGTATTCGACCTAAGAACAGAGACGTCCATTTTTTTCTAAAGATACCGTTTTCTAATAACGTCATAAATATTAACATGCCATTTAAAATATATTTCTGAGTATTTTTTAAATTTGGTCTTATACAATCTGTAGAGCTTTTATACATGATATTTAGCGTAACCAGTCCATTTTGTTTAGCCAAAACACCGCTTATGTAAATGTCTAAATTTTTGAAAATTATTTTGCTAACGCATAAATTCTACATAGAGAATATTGTACAAAAAGTATTTAATATACGATTGTTTTTAATTGAGCGCTTTTTGAAAAGGACGTAACGATTCGTGCGGCCCCTGCGAGCTGCAACGCCCGCAGGGGCGCAACCGACAACTACTAAACAACTTTTCTGCAACTGAAATTTTAAATAAATTTAAATTTACGTCTTATAAAGACTTAAATATGTCGTTGGTCAATGTCGACACTCTTTATTAATGTTTCTTACAATCAAGATAACTGTTAAACTAATCTAGAATGGCAAAGATAACTTCCCGATATTGAATTAAGTACAGTTAGGTTATTACGAGGTGAGAATTGTTTCCCAGTGCTACTTTAAAATCCGAGCTTCCCTGCCATTTTTGTAGATATAATAGGTATAGCGAGAGGCCGAAGCGTCCCGAGCACAAATGCAGTGACCGGCCGAGAGCTGCGCGTGCCGGAGTGGGCCCGGCCGGGGACCGCCTGCACCCTAGCGAGGCCCGCCCTGGCACGCGCGGCTGCGGACGGACGCCGCGGCACTCGCCCACACAGGAGTCATCTGTGTCCTTCTAGACTTACTACGAGCCTAAATCGATAGAGAGCTTAATCCATATAAAATGATTTATTAAAAATATTTATTATTACCAAATGAACAATCTATTTACCTTTGTTTTAGTTGAGGTCTGCTTGTTGCCTATCGTCCCGAGAGAGTCGCGATGGATGTTATTTAGACTGGTCTCGGCGAGCGATCAGTCGCTGGTTATTGAATCTCTGTTGTTACCTTTGTGTTGGTCGCGTGGATGTTTCGCTCCGTTAACGCGTTGTTTATAAATTTCTAGTCGTTTCGACGTATACTGATGTACTGATATTATTTCGTTCCTATATCCGATAACGGTGTGACTTTCTTTAACCTTTTGTCGAAGGAATTTTAAAATAAAATTTTCTGTATTAATATAAAGATATTCTGAATTATAATAGATGTTTTCCTCCGGTGTTTGAGTTAGTGTGAGGTGAGTGCGTGACTTCATCGCCGCCTAGTCTAAGCGCGCCGCCGCGTCGCCGTCGGCTCCTCAGTTCTACTTCAAGTCAAGTTGAGGTTATAAGTCAATTAATTTTAAGTCATCCATTAAATGAAGCGGACATGCCGCCATCCTCGCTTTCTCAGCCAGCCTCTTCTATCCATAGATACTATCAGTGTACTGGCACCAGCACAATAAATTAACTTTTAAAACGAACCTTTTAAATGTTTTAACAAATATCGTATTACATATATGTCTATATATTTTTTTTATGTATCCATCTGTACGAATGAGATATTATTTTTAGGAGCATAATAATATAATATAGTATGTGTTTAATCTGTGTATTGATTGGTGTGAGCACAATGAAATATATTTTGTTTATGTGAATTTACGCTTTATGTAGTTGTTTGGGCGGAACTAAACAGGGAGGTGTCTGATGTAACGAACGACTCGTCCTCGATGCATTCTTTACCTTGCGGAATCAGTGGTAGCTTAGCCCCTAGATTATTTGTTACTTTGCATAGTTGAAGAGACATGTAAGAGTTATTTTGCGCGATATTGTTTTGTCAAATAGAATGCATCGGTGACGAAGAATGAATGAGTTTCGAGAATGTTTCGATTGTTTTTTTCAAGGCTTGGTATTTAGTTAGCGGCGCATCGCGCCTCGCGAACAGACCCGAAACTTTACTATTCTATTTTATAGCTAGATCTCTAAATAATGCATATTATTAGGAATATTAAAAATGTTATTAAAGTAAGAATTGTATCAGCTTAGTGAACATCAATAGCTCCGAAAAATAAATCATTATTAAAATTATTGAATGTTGTATTTTTGTGACCTTTGCTTGTGACCTTGACTCTACTAGTTATTGTTTCATTGGAATAATAACATAAACTTTGATTTGAAACAATTCTATCAAATTAATATTGCATTCTTGAAAATGTATCATAACTAAATGTAAAAAATAGTTGATTTTTTAAATACTTTATTTTAAAGGTAATTTTGTTAGATAACGGATCGCTAAGGGATGTCATAAAGATAAGATGAGTGTTAACACTGAGTGGTGCTAAACAAGGGGTGTGCTATGAAAATGTTACTATTGCAATTATTTTTTTTTCATTACTATTGTGAAGATTTCTTAACGCTTTCACATAAATTCATATATTTTTAAACAAAAAAATTGAGATGATACGTATAGAATTTTTTTTAATTTAATTCGACAAGTATTCTAAAATTAATGTTAAATTGATTTCTAAACAAGATGTATACTTGTAGCTTAGTTGCTTATCGATTTATTATGAAAATATACATGTAATAATTTGTTTTGTTTCCTTTATACTTGAGAATGATGTTAGTGTTTATATATTTAATAATTTAAATAATGATCGTACGTCATTAGTTATTATCGGTAACCGAAATATGTAATTTTAAATGATGTAATAAAAAAAAAACTTTAAAAAATCATTGTATCGGTCGCATCTTTTTCTCCATTCTGAGTGTTTGGTGGAAATTCAACTAATAAACATATTTCAAAATAATCACGCTTTTCATTTTAATGCTTTTTTTTCATTTCTACACTTATAGCATTACTAGCTTTCGACCACGAATTTGTCCGCGTGGAATTGAAAAGAAACGAAAGTAAACATGCCTATGTTTTTCCAAACTATCCTCTACATCTATGCCAAATTTCATAGAAATCCGTTCAGTAGTTTAGACTAAAAACTCTGACCAACATCCATTCAAACTTTCGCACTTATAACACTAGTAATGTGTTAATGAAACGGACGGTTCTATGATATTCATTTTAGATTTATCCAAATAGATTGAGTAGTTTAGGTTTGTAGGTTGTTACAATGGAGTTCTTTTCATTTACCTGATTAAAAAACTTTTCTTCTAAAGAAGAACCGTAAGTATTAAAGTTTATGGTTGAATTTATTTTTTTCTTCTTCATTTTGTATATGCATGGAGAAATTGAGAAGCAAAAGGTTAGCGTGGTATGGACATGTTATGCGACGCGACGATGGGGACATAAACCTGAAAGTGTTAAGAATGAATGTGGATGGCTACAAAG
>DVQH01001989.1:0-11015 GCA_018231625.1 Papilio phestus | reverse complement strand
TGAGTTGTGTTTAAATTATCAAAAAATATAGCGGCTTATATAGAAAATACTGGAAACCGGATTCTTAGCTTACGGCTATAGACATTCCCCCTTCCTATATTTGTGTCAATCGCAAATATCTATGGGTTACTGCGTTTGATTGAGATCCATGAAAATTTATGTCATATGACTTTTTATCGATAAATTAAATCATCGATAGACGTGTGACAGCACTATAGGAATGCCGCCGAGGCGTAGTGTCGCGCGCCGGCACGGTCTGCACCGCATTGCTATTCAAATCGCGCAAAGTTTTAACGACCTTCCTACACATTCAAGGAGATCCTAGTTTGACGCTAATGTCTACCGAACTCATCGACACTTATCGACTATTAAGATAGTTCATCGCATGTCCTTGGAAGAAAAATATTAAGTCAATATACAAAAGAATTTGTTTTGTAATAATACTTTATGTCTACAATTTAATATTCAATAAAAAACTTATTGAAGTTGCTTATCTTGTACTTACGAATGTAATGACTACCTGGCTCACTTATATCTGCGTATTGATGTACAAAAGACGATGTACGAAGCAAATCTTTTAAGTAGCAAAGTAACTCATAATTCTTGATACTTTACAACGTAAGCCGGTCGCGGGTCGCATCGGAACCAGTCTTGGTACTTGCGGCAGTGGTATGGCCACGCCTCGGCGCTCGCCGGCGTATCGACACGCTTCGTTGGCAATAATCCGCGGGTGTTCCTATTTATCGATACATTGTGCGAATGCAAAATCGATATCGCAACTGGCACACGACTATAGCGGAAATATGGCCGCTGACCCGACCAGCTGTTAGGAATCGTTTCACTTTTATTATTAGCCTCTGTTTGAATTTGTATCCCACATTCAAGTATGTCAATTGTGCTTCAATATGAGTCACTGTTTAATATTTTTTTTCGAATGTTTTTAATTATTGACTGAGTTTTTTTTGTAAATTCGTAGCATCTCCACAGTATAGCGATAATAGGCATAATCAAAAAAATCAACTGGAGATTTTGATTCAATTTATTGTTTACAAATGTAGTAAAGTTTGTCATTTTCATGTCTTTTGAATTTTAAATGACTGTGAATTGTAACATCACCTATGCAAATGCAATGATTAACAATAGCAATGTTTGTTTGTTGCAGGTTTCAATCCAAAGAGTTACTGGGCGGCTGAACAAGGACATTGGTGAGTATTCTTGATAATTTCAACAAATAAATTGGAAATAACGACTAGAAACAAAACTGTTATTACCTTATCCAGTTTCACGCGTCTCGTTCATTATGGTAATTATATTCGTTAGGAAAGTAACATCACTCTTTCTCACGGACCCTTAATGTTTAGAACAAACAATGCATTGCTTACTTTTACCATCTTATAGACAATATTCATTCAATAAGTTACAAGTCACGATCTCTTAAGGAAATGAGACGCTGTTAAATGATTTCGAGATTTGTTTTCAAATCGGCTACGACCTTCAAACTGGAATACAATTGTTTTTGGATATTGTTTAAAAGAAATGCGGACTATTTTTAAAGAAATTATAAAGTACCAGAGTATTTATGATTTAAAATAAGTTAATCTTTTTAACATCATAAAAATGTGTTTTATTAGGAAATGTTTTGGATACGATATAATGAACATATTTGCACGTGCTGCCGTCATTGTGGGCCCCTAGCGCGATTGTATGCAAAGTACTAAATTCATCTAAGCCATTTTATTATTCATCGCAACACGCGGCGTTGTGTTTAGTATTGTTTTCCACTCCAATCAGTGTTACAATGTTAATCAACAATACACTAAACGTTAGCGTTACATCTGGTATATACGCCAATGACAAAAATAGACGTAATTGAATTACGACATATTGTATTATATGTTTAAATACACATTGAAGACAATGTGTACGATACCGAATGTACTTAGTAATTACAATCAGATGTGTATAACTAAACTTTGATGGAATTCATACTCTCCTGTCAGCTTCTATTTAAATTTCAGCAATGTAGATTAACTATTATCGTTTTTTCTATGTCAGATTTTTGTTAATTCACTTATATTTCTTGTACCATTCTAACTCAGCTCTAGGCTTGTGGTAGATTATGGTTTACGACAATAGTAGAATAACGGGAAACGATCCCTCGACCAGGTCGGAAATCCGTACCTCTATGCGTTAGGCTATTGACGATTTGTTTCTATTTGTGAAAAGGTCCTTTACTAGTTAATGATTTACTCCACTAAGATATATTAATCCTTTGCAAAACAATACACATTACATTAAAATACATTGTTAAAATATGTTTACAAAAAAAAAATCCGTATATTGTAGTATTAATTACATATTTATGACCCCTGGTACAATGGCTTGGTAAACATTAATAACAATTGGAATTTTTTGTCGTGCTAACTGTAGTATGTTATCAGACGTCGCAGCTCCGCATATCTAATCTAATCAGCCGGTCTTTACATCGTTCATGTACTAGTTCTCGCTAAAGATCTTACTCTGGTATAGTTCCACGTATCTTTTATATTGTATACGTTTTATAAACATCTTACTTATAACACCTTACTGTAACGAAGTGGATTTGTAATAGTAAACGTCCGTCGCTGTTGAATATTAGTATGAAGTTTCTTTTTTCGACGCTATTGTGACAAGATATGATATCAGATTCAATGTTTAATCAGAACAAGCGTGTTTAATATACTAGACTTAACTGGAGTTATATTATGTTTCAAGGTAAAATTATTGTAACGATTCTGTTTCATGTTTATAGTTTGAAGGAAATTATACTTGAGGAGGTTCTTGCATACACGTTTTTAAGAAACAAGCGACCCTGAACTGAATGATTGACCGAATAGCACAAATTCGTCTCGGTTATTATTTTTTAGTACAACGTACCAATAAATCAAGTATAAAACAAATGACAATGATGTTGCAATAAAAATGACAATAGTCTATTGTTCTGGAATAGACATTTAAATTAAACGGACAAAACGTATAGAAACTAGTTTTGTCATCAACACAACTCTGACAATAAAAGGTACCGTGTTAAGTACGCCTCGTATTCGTCGCGCGTCTCTACAAACAACGCACCATATTACCTTTTGTGTACTTGTGCCTTTATCTTGCGATAAATATTCGAACCCCTGCGTCGAATTCAAACGCGGAGTCAACCGTCTCGCTCTAACCGAACCGTGAAAGTACTACAACTTTCTATATTAAAAGTCTAACACGAAGTGTTGTGTAATGGTTTTAAACCTTTAATAACAGACTGAAATTATGCCACTGCAAGCATCATCAAATGCATTGACATTGGTAAATTGTCTTTAGTATCCTATGTGGCGAATAGTAGAATTTACACAAACGATTATCATGCAAATAAAGATGTCACGACTCGTTGTGAAGCCGAGTTGCGTGGAAATAAGAATATTTCCAAGGGTATTTCCAATATTTCAAAGGAGAACCTTTTAAGGCCAAGAAGCGGAGTTAGAGGACAATTATGTACTGCAAGGGCATCACGTATCTACGGTCCCTGTACTAAGTAGTCCTGAATTGAGCTCTGTACTGAGATCAAATGTTTAAACGAGATCACGTGTTCACGGAGTCATGACGCGTTGGCAGATGGACAATGCGCAGATAAAATTTCACTAGAACAAAGCATCGCTTACATCTGCATCGCAACACACTTTACTAATTAATTAGTAACACTAAATTGAAAATAGGTTAGTCTACGAGTTTTTACTGAATATGCAAGTTGAATGTTACAATGTTAGAGAGAAATAAATGATAATAAGCATAAGTTGGATATGTCATAAGAATATTTACAGAATGTATTGTTTTCATTTTGCTTTGCTTATCTATCTAAATATATGTGAAAGAGCGAACAGAAATTGCAATAATAGTAATTTGGGCATATTGAGGAAATATTATTGCATCGTGAAAATTTGTAAACAATAAAGATCATTTGTTTACTTTACTGCCATAAGCTTTTGTGTAATTACAACACGTGCGTCATCTGCATGCTTTAACGTGCAGTGGTTGTACTAGTTTCTAATACTTTGTTTTCTTTTAAAACTGTTTACCTATTGTTTATACGGGGCGTCACGTTATAAAAGAAAATTTGAAAACACCATTGTTCAGAACTGTTATTACGAAATAACGGTCAAGTTTCGTAAAATTATGAAACATTTGCTGATTGTATGTATTCGGAGGTATAAATTGTTATTTTTTCTCTTTCCAGAGTTCGCTACGACATGGGGGCGAGGTCCCGGGAGTTGCTGCTTCTCCTGGCGGCGTGCGCGCTGGCCGCCAGCGAGACCATTAACAAAACGGCCATAAGAGCCGAGATGGCCACCGACACTATTTTCCAGTATGAGGACTACGACTCCGCCGAAGAACAGGAAGTGTTGTTCAGCGAAGACAGGCCCTGCCCCAGAGATTGCATATGCACTGTATCCCAAGGATACAGGATAGCCAAGTGTAACCGTCTCGAAATCGACACGCAGAAGTTTGGCGACGACATCACCGATCTTGTGATTGAGAATGCCGATCCTACGTTTCCCATTAATCTTGACGATCTTATCTTCAAGAAACTCGGTCTCCATCAAATTGCGACCATCAAGATTGTTAACAGCACTATCGGATACGTGGGTCCCAATGCGTTCCACGGCCTGCATGAGCTGTACGCGGTCAATCTGTCCAATAACAAACTAAAAACTTTACACCCGGAAACCTTCGCAAACAACAAAAAGTTATTATTGTTAACGCTTTCCAACAACCAACTAAAATTCCCCGAAGCGGGTTCTAATGACTATTTCCTTAACGCATCTTCTGTTCAAGAACTTGATGTTTCATACTGCAACATGAAATACATTACCGATAATACATTCAAAAACATGCCTGGCCTCATGTACCTAAATGTAGCCGGTAATAAACTCTCCGACATGGACGCAAACACTTTCAAAAAGCTGCTCGACTTGGAGGAGCTCGATTTAAGTGACAACAACATCAAATCTCTTCCTGAGGACATATTCTCCGAAAATACGGAGCTGGCAACGCTCCATATTCAAAGGAATCCTATCGCCTCAGTCTACGGTCTACAGATTTCAGATCTACTAACTCTGAACGCAGGCCAGACCAATATTAAATTTATTGGGCCCTCGATGTTTAACGGTATGACATATATAGCAAATCTTAATTTAAGCGGAAACAGTATTGAGAAAATTCATAACCAAGCATTCCACAAACTCGTTGAACTCAATTACTTAGACCTCTCTTACAACGATTTGGACTTCATTTCTGGATATCTCATCAAAGAAAACATTGAGCTTGACATATTTAAAATATCAAACAATCCCAGATTAAAGCATTTGCCTGCGGAAGGTTTCAATTGCTCCGCAGAACAGTTTAATATATATCTGTTTGATGCCTCCAACTGTGGACTTGAAGAAATTGAAAATGACTCGTTAAAGACATTCACGGCTTTATCACAGATTAATCTCTCCAGTAACAACATTAAATTTATTAGCACAGAGGTATTTTCGCGATGCCCAAGACTAGTGGATATAAACCTCGCTTACAATAAATTAACCACTTTAGAGGTTAAAGTTTTTGAGAAAAACAAGGATCTTGGAAAGCTTAATCTTCAAGGTAATCCACTGAAAGTTCTATCAGCCGAAATCTTTGTTTTCACACCAATTTTGACTACACTCGATATTAGCCACGCCGAGTTGACCTCTCTATGGAGAATGGAAAAGAACCTTCCTACGACACTTCTCAATAACTTGAGCTTCCTGAACGTTTCACATAATCGCATCACCGAGATCAAACAGACTGAACTGGACAATTTGAATAAACTACGCACACTAGACATCGGCAATAATCCTCTTGCTTGCAGCCGCGACTTTGAGAACTTAATGACTTGGCTCAGTAACCGTAAAGTGTCACCCAACGCTAACTCAGCAAATGTTGCCAACTTGGCTAAAGACGCCAAGGAAGAGGACGGCACTTACAGCTGGGAGTTCCTTACAAAGAAAACTTGCGGAACCGTAATACCTCGTCCCGTCGAACCCCTGCCGCCTGTCTCTGACGAAGAAATATGGGAAAGAATCGATAAAGACGCCGAAGGAAACTTCGATTTGAAAGACACCCTCGACGACGGAAAGCTTGCCGACGACATCGCTGTAAACGACGATAACGCCAAAGAGAACGCGGACGACGACAGCAATGATGCCGATGACGAGGCCGACGACGAGGGAGATGACGAGGACGAGGAGGAGGATGAATCCGGCGAAGACTACGACGACGATGTCGACCTCAAGGTGAAACTCATCGAGAAGCCAGCGGCTACGCCCAGCACGTACAAACCGGTGTCCACTGAACAGACACAGACCGAGAAAATTAAGATCGACATCAAACTGCTCGAAAACGACAACATGTACGACGATCTCGAGCCCGATGTAGAGGTGCAACCGTACGGTACGGAGGAGCACGGCCGCTACGGCTACTTGTGGCCCATCCTGATCGCCGTGCTGGGCGCGCTGCTGCTGCTGATCGTCATCGCTAAGATGGTCATGATGATGTGCAGCAAGAAGAGCAAGCAGATCCGATACAACAGTGCCATAATTGCGGCGATGAGCCACCCAGGCCGCACTAAGAAGGATTGCGGGCTGGTGTACCAGCAGCTGACGGAGGACCTGACAGGGCCGCGGACGCCCAAGCTGAGCCGTTACGCGCCTCTGCACAACGTCACCGTCAACGCCGCCAACATGTCGTATGAGAGCAGTCCCTTCCACCACAGCAACATCGTGCCCGAAGCGGTCTGAGCCTCGGTACAAACTAATATTACAGTAAATACAATAAAATTAACCACTGCGTTAACTTTAAAATAAGCAGTAAGTGATAGATGTAAGCGCTAGTCACGAACGGAGGCATATCTAACGAGTGAGCATATTTTGAGTGCCTTCTGTACTCTACGATCGTTCTTGAACAATGTCACGGCAAACTTTTCTTTCAACCTAGCGCTTTTCTTATTTGATAATAATGAAGAAAGTAACAAATGAAGTCAAATTAAAACAAATTAATTTAAGATATACATAATTATATATTATACAAATTAGTTGATAGGTTCATTTTATGTACTTAAAATTATTAAAAACTACACTCTAAATTGTGAATTCTTTTATTAAAATTTTAGGATATAAGATAAACATTTTCGAATACCAAGTTTCCTTTTGTATAAATAATTAGTAGAGTGTCAGCGAATCTTCGAGAATTTTTGATAAATCATCTTCTGATTGTGGGATCGGAGCGATCTTTAGCAAACGATGCTGAAAAGAAAAGAAAAACTATAGATACTTCGAGTTACCTACATTTATTAGGATGTTTTTTATGGATATTTCGCACCATAAATTTACCTAGGCTTTAGGGGATAAAAATTGGATTTTTAATTATAAGAGCAGCTTCATAAATTAATATACAGTATTTGAAACATTATACGCGTAACCGTTACTATTATATAGGTTACTTCTACAAACCAATAATTGTGATCACATGTTTTTAAATCTAAAATCGTATCGATTTAGCTACAATTACCTATTTTTACTAAGAATTGTTTTGAGCTAAAATTACTAGTTTTGGGTAATTTTTACAATTATTGAATAGTTTGTAAGTGTCTAAATTGCAATAAAAATAAAGATTAGAATGTTACATATTTGATATATTTAATGCTGTAGTATTATTATAATAAAAAGTAAATTTAATGACAAATGGTTTTTGAATATAGCTAAGAATGTTATGTTTATGATACTTTTGTGGTGGAATGACTATTTAATTCTTTCCAATGAACGAATTAAAGTCCAAACAGATGATAAATGCATAGCAAAGGAAGTCTTAGTATAATTCTTATGTTAATATGTTAAAAGATGGCAACTTAAATTGGAAGTAAAAAGAGAAAACGGGATGTCTCAAATTACCTGCGGTAAAGCTCCCTTCACTAGCTGCGGTATATCTTGTGCGGAGTACCCGATCGCGTTCAAGCCATTCTCCACTTTCATAACATCCATGTATTTTAGTATAGTCTCGGAGAGTACTCGCCCAGCGTCGGCTTGCTTCTTGCCCGTGACGTCAGCGCCCAATATGGCCGCCGCCTCCAGATGCTTGTCAGGATCACTAGCCGCGGTGAAGCGGAATACCGACGGCGCAGTCAGTACTACCGCTAAACCGTGCGGTATCATTGGCTCAGTACTGGTTAAAAAGTATTATTTGGAAAAATAAAAACGAACCACTAAAGATTTTAACACTATTTACATAGAACTGTAATAGCATTGGGTAATACTTGAAAACACACATTCAAAATTTGGAATAAGAATAGGCTCTTATTCCCATATTAAAATGAGCATTGTACAAAAAGTCCTGACCACTGTTCAATAAATTGCACACTCACTCATACTGCACACACATACTATGAAGAGAAGTGGGTTACAATTACAACCGACATTAAAGACAAAATAATTCTAATTACCCGTAATCCTTCGGGACGTAATCTTTGACATTCCCAGCGATGGGATAAGCTAGTCCGTGGCAGAGATGTACGCCAGCGTTGCCAATGCCCACGCCGGCCATGGTGGCCGCTAAGTGCATACTAGAACGTGCCTCTATGTCCTCCGAGTTGTATACTGACCGCTCGAAGTATTTGTTAAGGCACTGTATTACACCAAAAGAATAATTTTGTTTAATTCACAAGCATAAAATTCACATTAATGTCTTTGACGTACCTGAAGACAGAATCTAGCCCAAACATCTGATATAGGGTTACTGCCCTGATAGACTGGTCTCAGAGCGGGATTGGACGGAGCAGGGCCTCGCTCTGTATATGGTATAGCCGTAAAACTCTCCAGCGCATGACAGAAGATGTCAAAACCTGCGTAGTTTGCCACAGTTTGTGGTACACTTAGTGTGTGAAGAGGATCTATCAGCGCCAGGAGTGGTCGTAACGCGCTGTGTGCGATACCTGTCTTTGCTTTTATCTCCTCGTAATCGAATATACTCATTCCTGTTGTCTCACTACCAGTTCCACTGGTAGTTGGTACTGCAAAATTATATAAATTTAAGTACTATTACTATTTAAGTACTCGTCAAAATCTGACTGCGACCATGCGTTACAAACAACTGACTTGCTATGACAGGCTTGAGTGGCTCCATGGTGGTTTTTCCTTTGCCTACTGGCTGGTTGACATAGTCCAGGAAGTCGGCGTCCGGGTTGCAGGCGTAAAGGTTGGCAGCCTTGCACGTGTCCATCACGGACCCGCCCCCAACCGCCACATAGCTGTCAAAGTCGCCACGCTTCGCGAAATCTATTGCATGTTTCAAACTAAAATGTATATTATTTATTGTTATTTATTAGGCGAGATTATATTCTGTAAAAACTTGCTTTCAACTTTCTTCATACCTTGTGTCCGTAGGCTCTACACGAACTTGGTCATAAACACTGTAGCTTATCCCATTACTGACAAGAGAATCCAGAACTGCTTTCATAGGACTCAGGGATACTACATTAGGGTCCGTCATAACACAAACATTTTTGGCCCCTAAATTAACCAAATCCATACCAACTTCCTTTGTCACACCTAATCCGTACCGTACAGTCGAACATTTTATCTGTAAAGTATTTTTTCTTAATTTGTAACAATTAGATTTTGAAACATTTGGACCTTCCAGTACTGGGAGCACAACACATTTTTGGTTTGATTTACTTTAAGCAATTTTCTGTATTCCCTTTATTAAGTCTTACCTCGAAAGCATAATCTTTACTAGGTGTAGTGCTTGAAACTTGAACATTTCCTCTATATCCATGAGCCGGGCATTGACAACTATAACAAATTAACAACTAAACATAATCTCTCCGAGCTTGCAGAATTGTAGAGATTGTGGATCTTATGCAGTATTTTATCATCTAAAAAACTTTGTACTTTGTACTAAACTTGAAAAGTATATTGTATATTCAATTCTGGGACAGTGGAGATTTAGTTCCAGATCTAGTAGGTGTTATTGCCAAAGTGTAGTCTCATTGCCCTTGTATTTGATAAAGTTTTATTTGTATGAATCATAACAATATTTAAAGAGAGGATGCATCCAAAATCCATTTACAGTTTTATTACTTTTTGCTAGTTGTAGCATTTTCTTTTAGCAACAAAGATACCTATATATCTCACATTACAAAATATTAAAATGTAGAAACCTTGGTTCGGTATGGGATTACTGTAGTTGACCTCAAACTTTGTACACATCCTATTGTGTAATCCTAAAATTTTAATATAAAAGATTAAATTGTTGGACTTGATAAATAGTGAGAAATACTTACGATGCGATATTTATTGTTCGCAGTAAATCAAACACTCTTTTACGTGAAGACATTTTAATTATAAAGGCTGTAAAAATATTTACATTCAACAGTTACGTATGTCAAACTGTTTAGAGTAATATCAATGTATTTACTGTTGTTATCAATAACCTTCAATGCAATTATCTATCTTCATTAAAATTGTTGTTTTTTTAAATGATAAGACGTATGTGATATAAGGAGTTATTTATTTGCTTGATATTCATCTGGTACATGTTTGTTTCCAAAAATAAAAGTTTAAAAAACGCATATTGTGACAAACTAATAAACATTAAATTAACGAATAACTTATAAACCGCTAAATATGTACTGTCTGTTAAACATAATATAAATTAAAAATAACCAAATAAAAAACTACGACACAAAATTGAAACTCAGGTGACAACTAACGTCAAAATCAATTTATTTGACATTGAAATTTTACAAAAACAATAACGAAACCATAAACATGGTTCACCATGGTTATAGATGTACATGAATCTTTTGGCACCCGGCAATAAGAAGTGACACTTAATGTCAGGTTAATAGTGACATACAGTATGTTATAAAGACCTCCGTGAAGTTAGCCACCTCACTTTCTCTTTTTTTACTTTTTTTT
>DVQH01001988.1:0-11015 GCA_018231625.1 Papilio phestus | reverse complement strand
AGAGAGAGAGAGAGAGAGAGAGAGAGAGAGAGAGAGAGAGAGAGAGAGAGGTCACAAGAATCGAAATGAGAGGTCCTAATAGATCGGTCATTAGCTTCTGTGGTCCGGGGAGGGCCCGAGGGGAGGGTAGGTGCTTGGTGATGGGCACATGTAATCCAGACAAATGTCTCTCTCTCTCTCTCTCTTTCTCTCTTTTTGCTAAATTGTATCTTTGTCTGCAAGAAGCAGGTGAAGCACATTTCACAGTACAAAGAGAGAGAGAGAGAGAGCTAGAAAGAGATGGCTCGGAACACTCGAAAGGTACTCTAGTGTACTAGCCATCATTAAGCTCTAATGATCTTGATACTTTCGATTCTTCTCTCGATGACAGCAACAATATAACCAAATACGGAAAGGGAGAGAGAGAAAAGCGAGAATGTCCTTTTCAATTATCAATTACTATTTATACTTATTATTACTACACGGAACATTTATATATATGTGTGTAATAGAATGGATGGTTTTTGATATAAACTCTCCAATTCATTCACAACTGTATACAAAATTTTGCTTCAAGTGTTTTTTCTACGAGATATTTGAGATGTTCCAAGCATATATACTTTCTTTGTAAATGTATTTACCCAAAGATTGCCGACAAACATATGAATAGAATAAGTCTGTTTTTTCGTTGTATAATCTCAAATGAACTCTTAAATGCCAAAAACTTGATTAGTGAGCACTTCGAAACAGGTGATACAAATATATTCTTTTTGTGTGTATGTATCGGTTTAATATTTTGCTCACAATAACACAGGTGTGCATGTGTTTGTATCTCTGTGTGGGTTATGTCTAATCAAAAAAATAAAACTAAATATTATTATAACCTAATACCAAAGTTAAAGTTATTTTCAATGGTTTAACGGATAATGCAAATAGTCTAGTTGACAAAAATAGGCGCATGCGCATACTTTAGAAAAAACAGTTTTCTCTCTCTCCCTCTTTGTTCATTCTTTAACTTTGTTGCAACATCAATACCATTGAGTTGTTCGTTACTTATTACCTTATTTTATCAGAGTAACTTATATGATATTTATAGAGAATAAAACCATTTTTGTTTTACAAAAATTCCCTTAATCTTGGAGCTTAACTTATTCATAATTGATTCTTTTTATATTATATATTTTAAATTTAATTATTAAATGAAACCCTACTTTTAAAATGTGTATAAAATTCTTTTTTGTCTTAACTCATTAAAAAGGAAATAGTAAAAGAAAAAGAAGAGCAAAAAAGATTTTAACTTTTTTTTGAATCGGAGATGGAAAAAATTAAAAAATAGCATGAAAAGTATTTTAACACACATTATCTCTCTCTTTCTCTCTCTCTCTCTCACTCACTCACTTACGGGATATGCCACATGTGCCAATTAGATTTTAATTTAGTCGACAAATTGTATTCTTGAGAGGAAGTGACTTTCTTCTTTGGCCTCAAATCTCGTCTCGTTCCGGGATCATTCTCTCTCTCTCTCTCTCTCTCTCTCTCTCTCTCTCTTTTCTCCCTCTCTCTCACTATTTCTTTATATATATATTTTCCCATTCTTTTTAGAAAGGAAACCAAGCGAAAAAACTGGGGATGGCAGTGTGTGACGGTGAAAGTAGTCTTGCGAAGTGAATATGAGGAGAGGGAGAGGATGAAAGAGAGTGGGAGAGAGAGAAAGAGAGAAGATGAGAGTGAGAGAGGGTTTTTTGAGAGTTCATTGAGCCACCAGAAAGAAGTATACGGCAGAGCCATTTTGGCGTCGATTCATCATTTGCGCTCCACCACTATGCGGGAAGCCTAGTCAACTTGGCGTCTTAGTCCTTCTCTTACTCTCTCTCTCTCTCTCTCTCTCTCTCTCTCTCTCTCTCACTTCTCTCCCTCTCTCTCACTTCTCTCCCTCTCTCTCACTTTTTTCCTTTCTCTCTCACCTCTCTCTCTCTCTCTCTCTCTTTCTTTCTCTCTCTCTCTCTCTCTCTCTCTCTCTCTCTCTCTCGGGTTCTGGAGACAAATTCGACTCTGTTTTGCTCACTATATTGCTCAACGACTATCAACTCGATCCAGTCTCTCTCTCTCTCTCTCTCTCTCTCTCTCTCTCTCGAGGTTGTCGTTTTGATTGATTTGCAATCGATTCCTTCTCTCTCTCTCTTCAAAATCACCCATCATCGCAACGCTGTCGGCGGCAGAGATCATCATCACTAGCTAAAATAGCCTGCCTCATTCACTTTGTTTGCATTTGCATCATATATTCTAAGCTCACAAGTCTTTGATGTCGTTTTTTAAATCACAATTTTTTAAAAATATTTTTTTATTTGAATATTTTACTCACTTCTCTCTCTCTCTCTCTCTCTCTCTCTCTCTCTTACTTGAGTACCCTTGGAGTTGATTTAGAATTAATTTCATGAGAAGAATCTCTTTGAGTGTAGAAAGGGTTGAGAATTTTGACTATTGAAGCTTGAATGAATGAATGTATGTGTGTGTGAGAGAAAAAGCAAAGCAGCGGAAATAAATTCTTATTTTCATCTCTAGATTTCATTTAACTCTCTCTCTCTCTCTCTCTCTCTTTCTTTCTTTCTCTTCCTTTTCACAACTCTCCCCCATCTCTCCACACTGAATTCAAATATTATGGAATTCCTTTTTTGAATGTGTGTATGTGATTTGTTTAGCGTAGAGAGGGAGAGAGAGAGAGAAAGAAAAACAAACAACAAAATCGTATGGACGTGGAGAGAGTAAAAGAAGTGAAAGAGAGAGAGAGAGAGTGACTGGAAAAATTGAAAATCAATTTTTATTTCCCCTCTATCCCTTTTCCCATTGACTCGATTCTTGGTTTCCGGATGGAGCCAGACGGGTTGCTTTTGGTTTGATATCGATGGGCTAGGGTTTGACGTGTTGAACGATTGAGAGACTGATTGAGAGAGAAAGAGAGGGAGAGAGAAAGAGAAGGAGAGAGAGAGGGAGGGAGAAAGAGAGAGAGAAAGGGGAAAAGAGAGTGACAGTGGGACCAATTTGGTTGTGGTGGGCGCCGAGAGTGACGAGTGACACTGGCAGCTCATTCGTTCATTTCACCCTAGTTCCAAACACACACACACACACACAGTGGTGATTGACTGCCATTAGGGCCAAGTTGGGCCGAGTCTAATGTCATAGCCATGATCATCACCATTAGGGGTCGGACTCTCTCTCTCTCTCTCTTTCACTCATTGCCAATGCTTAGTCTCTCACCATCCCACTTGCTTGGCATCATCGGGAGTCATTCGAGAGAGATAGAGAGAGAGATGCCAGATGCACAGTGGTGCCACATCACCGGTGAATAATGGATGAGTCACCGAGGTGACGCAAGACAAGGTGACACCGATTGCTATGTTCGTGACGCCCTCGTATTACTACTAGTAGTAGTAATAGTAGTATTTCTACTAGCCACCCCTCTACCATTAGAACCAGGCTCTTGGAAATGGTTATCGCACCGATAGCAATATTTTTATTGCATAAGGCAGACGCGTTATTGATGGTCTCCTAAGTCCGACTTGGGTGTGTGAATGTTGAGCGAGGCAGATTTGTGCAAGGGTGCAAAATTTGTTTATATTCACGCGTCATTTTCAGTGCAAATCTCTCTTCATCCCCCTCTTTTTCTCTTCCTTATTGGTTCAATTCAACAAACAATTTGGAAACGACGACTCGATTTGTAGATGGTTGTAGATGTAGATGTGCCACGATTCGGTGCCTTTTGGTGGCACCAAATGCGCACCATTAGCCCACACAAGGCTTGCAAGGATTTATGATTTTTTAATTTGACTTGTGTGCCTCTTTCGATTTATTTAAGTCCAAAATGGAGAATAGAGGAAATATTAAGAGAGAGAGAGAGAGAGAGAGAGAGAGAGAGAGAGAGAGAGAGAGTTGTTGGCGACACCAAGATATTTGGTGATATCACACACACACACACACTGCTAGCCTGGCATCGGTGTCACCCACACACAAAGTGGCGCCACTTTTGACAGTGAATAATCGATTCTCGATACTTCGGGTGCTACCACCGATAATAGTGCAAGCCTAGCTTCACAACCAAGTTTCTTCTCTCTCTCTCTCTCTCTCTCTCTTACCCCCTTTTAGGGTCCATGGAAAGACGATGAAAAATTGACAACTTCTTACTACCCAAGCAACCCCCTCGTCTATATCAATGCAACATTGGCTTTTCTAAATTTTTGTTTTGTGTTTTTTGCCCTTACTTGTAGATAAAATATAAAGTGAAATGAGACATTGCAATAGATGACACTTGGCAGTATGAAGAAGAAAAAAAGATGTGATAGAGGAGGAGATGAGAGAGATGATTAAATTGGATTCAATTTTAGTTTATTTTTTATTAAAAATTTTTCCATGTTATTTTTTAAAATCTAATTTTTTAAAACAATTTTTGTTTTTTGTATATTTTTTCATCCGGATACAAAAATTATTGTTTGCGCCAAAGGTGTTCTAATAGAAAAATCAAAATTTTAGAAATTAAAGTAAATACTGTAAAATGAGAAGTAACTGTATATGTACTTTTTGGCATTTTGTCTTTTTTAACGTAAATTCTAAAGATTTAGCCCTTATAAAATGCTTTAAATATAAATCAACCCACACATGTGAAAAATGTATTTCTTTGTGTAATTTAAAATTGGTTTCAATATAGTTTTGGTATAAAAGTTCATTTTACAGCGCAAACTAAATTTGACATTGATAGACATTGAGAGAGAAAATAGGGGAGAGAGATGGGTTAGAAATATTTTTGTCGTTCATTGTATGAAAACAGTAAAACTATTTATAAATTTGCCCATTCAAATCTATTATTACAATTATATTACGGAAATTTTTGTCTAGAATATTCATTGTCACCATTGTGAATAATAATACAGAATAAGATCAATATGATTAAGACTATATATATTACAGTTTCAGACCAGAATTTTCTGGTTTAGGTCAGTGGAATGTGATAATTGAATTGTAATTCTTTCTAGTCAAGCTTTTTTGGTGGGTGTAAAATCTATTCATTTTTTCTTTATATTTAGTATGGTCCAAAATGTATAATAAATGAGAAAGAGGAGTGTGAAAAAGATTTAAGAATGGAAACTATGCAAGTGCTATTGCTATTAATATCATTCACAAAAAGATAGTTATTTAGGAATGCAGACAAGAATATTCTGGAATCTATGTCAATAAATTGGTCTCGGTGTGTGGGTGTTAAGTGACAAGTCTAACCGGAAGAGGACAAAGATAATAAGTTGTGCGATAATTTTAAATAAAGTTTTTTGTCATAATTTAATTACATTTATATTTATATTTTTAAAAGTTTATTTACAAAGTAATAATTTTCTTGTTTTTGCTAAACAAAAAAATATACAAAAAAGACAAATAAACTTAGTTGTGAAAGTGGATTTTTTCACTATTTTTTGTTGGCTTTGCAAAGTTTCTTTTTCTCTCATTTTCGAAACAAGAAATGAAGTAAAAAATGAAGTGATCTGTCACTAAGGAGAGAGAGAAGACTTTACACACTTGTGCAAATTACTAATTCGCAGCCAGCACTCTGTCGAACTCATTCTCGAACTTTCTTTATTCTACTACAAATAGGGTTGAGAAAGAGAAAATAGATAGAAAGAAGAAGAAGAAGAAGAGAGAGAGAGACCAAATAAGTAAGACATCGTTAATTATCGGCTTTATTTAATGTGTTTTTGCACCAATGTGCACACACTTTACACTTTCAGTGTTTTTATTTGTGTGCGATCTGCTCTCTGATCATGCTTCTATTATTTTTTGTTTCATAAGAGAGAAAGAGAGATCTTTAAAGATTCTTCGGCTTCGAGAAGAAAAAATTAAGGCTCAAACTCAATTCAGAATTCCAAAAACGCGCGATTCCCAACGAGCTTTGACTTGGCTCGATCTCTGTTTTGTCTTCACATTGAGAGTCACTCTTTAGCTCTCTCTCACTCTCTCTCTCCTTCGCTCTCTCTCTCTCACTCTCTCTCTTTCGTTCTCTCTCTCTCTCTCTCTCTCTCTCGATCACTGCGATCAAACAACATTTCCTCTCTCTCTCTCTTTCTCCACTGAACACGATTCCGTATTCCAAAGCTTCACTATCATTATGGCACAAAGAAAACAGCAAACTTGCAAGATAGTAATTAAGTTTAGTTGCTCTTTTCACTCACTTGAATTGAGACCCGTTATTATTATTATCATTAATACTATTATTATTCCTGTTTAGGTAGGCGACACATCAATGAAAAGGAAAAAAGACAATAAAACACTTGGTGAAAAGATAGAGAAAGAGAGAGAGAGAGAGTGAGAGAGAGAAAACAAGCGAAACAAATTGACTCATCATGACCAATTTTTAATGCCTAATTGAATAAATTCGATATAATTTTAGTGTACAAAAATGGAAAATTATTTTTAATATTCTTATTATAATAATAATATTATAAAATTAAGTGTATACTAAATTATTAAATTAGTAATTTTTATTGATTGATTAAATTTTTTTTAATTTGGGAAATATTTATTTGTTTTGTAAAAAATCATATCTTGAATTGGTTATTTTCAGGATAGTTGTGCAAAAATAATAATAGTTATAATTTGTTAATTAATCTAAATATTTAATTTTTTATATTACGGTGATTTTCCAAACGTTTTTCCCATAAAATAACTTTCACTCTTGTCTTAATTGTTTCTCATCAAATGTCTTAATTTGAATTTGAGTTAAACGAAACTTTGTATCTTTACAAACACAAAAAGAGATAAGGAAAAATAAAAAAAGAAGAGAGAGAGAGAAACACGAGACCGACATTTCAAAAATAGCTTGCCGGGAAGCCTACATTAAGTGGCACCAAGTGACACGCACGGTTAACCCTCAAACAACACTCAATTCTCATTAAAAGTTCTTTTGGGCAATTATTCTCTGGAAAAATACCTTAGATGCAATCAACATAACTTAAAACTACCATATTTGGCGAATACTTCGAGTTTAATT
This sequence comes from Papilio phestus, assembly GCA_018231625.1. NCBI lineage: Eukaryota > Metazoa > Arthropoda > Insecta > Lepidoptera > Papilionidae > Papilio > Papilio phestus. The sequence continues at coordinate 4,009 of DVQH01001988.1, read as the reverse complement.
TAGGGTCAATTTTTAATGAAAATTAAAAATTCACACATATATTAATTCTATTTTTAATTTTTTTTCTATTTCTATTTACTTAAGTGTACAAAATTTTAATGTTACGGTGCAAGGTTAACAATGTGTGTGTTAAAGTTTTATGTGTGAATATATAAATGAATTTCATGTATTTTTATGATCTGTTTCTAGGTTGCAAACCTGTTTAGCTAGAATCTCATCTCGGCTCTATGAGTGAGTGAGCATATGTCTCTCATTCGTTTCAATTCATTCACTCAGAGAACGTTGATCTGCTTTCGATTGACCCATGCCAAGATTGCAATGGTCTCTCTCTCTCTCTCTCTCTCTCTCTCTGAGACTCATTCCCGCTCAGAGTGTTGGATCGTCGTTATTGTTTTTTGTTGTAGCTAGTTCTTGAATGGGCCCGTGCCCGGTTGGTCGATCTCGAGGGTCGAAGTGATATATAGCCGCCGGGAGACCATTATTATTTATTGCCAGTGCCACACGAGAGTGTGTCTCGGGCCGAATTGGCGCTCGGGCTTGTCAGTCACAGACCTCGACTCGAGCTTGGGCCTCTTCTCGGTCTCGCTCTCTGTGTCTCTATGTCTCTAGTAATGGCTGGCGCGAGACTCTGCCTGCCTGATTGAATATGCACGGCACGCAGCTTTCTCTCTCTCTTCTCTCTCTCTCTCCTCCACAGACTCTCAGTGTTATCTATTGTCTCGCTTAGCACACAACGCCAGCCAGCAGTACACAAGCAATAGTGTTGCCAGTGTCCGATTGGGTCTAGTCAGATCTGTTCGTTTTTTCACACACTGGTCACTGAAGCAGAGGACTTCACTATGTCAGTTGACTTTTTGTGTGCGCTCCAATAGTTTTAACCACAAAAAAATCATTTTCAATTGTGTACGAAAGTGAAAAAGCTTTTTAACACACACACACACAGAGATATTGACTTATATAAATATTTAAATTGACAGCTGATTACATTGTCACAGAGAATATTTGGAAATCGACATAGACAGAATTCCAATTGTTGATCAGTTTGATTTGCATTTTTGATATAAAAATCAATAATAGCTTTATATTTGCTTTTTTGTTTTTTATATATAGTTTTAATTGGTTGTTAAAGGTAATAATGATTTAATAATGGCATAGCTTTCCTGATGGCAACATAAATCACTCTAAACCATATGATGTGTGGGAGTAGCTCAACTAAAATGTTGTGATTAATCCAGTGGCAACATTGAGACATCACACACAAGCTCTTTTTGCTTAGTCTGACACACTGGTTCAGGCCACCCTACCACCCTTGATGGTATCGTTTTCGAATGTTGATTAACTGTGTCGCACTGCACACACGCTAGAGAGAGAGAGAGAGAGAGAGGGGAGAGAGAGAGAGTTTGATTCAATTAGACCAAATGGCCAAGTGGAGTGTGTATACGGACTTTGGATTGGAGAAAAACCTTGAACACGACAAATGCAACCTGAGCCACAGGAGCACAGTCCGTGCCGTGCATATTCGACCGGGTTGTGACTCGGTTGCCTATCAATTATTAACTACGAAGGGAATGCGAGGCACCAGCCAAACCAGACCCAGCAAGCGATTGCAATTATTACAATTAGATTTTGCTGTGCACTTTTTTGGCTACCACAATTCTGTCTGATTTGCGTGGTTCTTTTACATAATGTGTCCTTTTGTGGCTCGTTGTGCTATTGGGTTGCCGTCTTAATAGTTTCCAATCGGTGAAATTGATGGTGAACATTGTTTGCAACCCTTTTTACACACATGCATACAAATACAAAGAGGTGTGCAAATAGAGAGTGACAAAACAAGAAGGTAGAGGGAATGAGAAAAAGGAAGAAAGAGAATGATGACGTGTGTAATGGTCTCATCATGATGAATAGTGCACTGCCTGTGCAATCAAAGCAGAGTTTGTGTTTGCTTAATTGTTTTATATTCATACATAGTTTGTGTGCTTTTTTACCACGGTTAGATAGCATTAAACTGGCTAACCTTGGGTATGTGAAATATAATAATTATATATAAAGCTTAGATAGAATAAGGACACTTGTGAAAATAATAAAAAAAGCAATTTTTCTGGTAATTATTAGAGTAAAAAAATTATTGTCGAATATAAATGTAATTATCGATTGATTGATTGATGTGATGTGATACCTTTTTATGCATTTCCTCTCTCTCTCTCCCTCTTTCTGGTTAGGTTAATATTCTAGCCAAAGAAGCACATGTTATGTGGTGGCAGTGTGCAAGCTGTTGGCTTACATACCACCAGACTACTCAATTCACCATTCTTTCTCTCTCACACTCTTTCGCTCTCTCTCTCTCTCTCTTTCTCTTTCTCTCTCACACACTTTCGCTCTCTCTCTCTCTCTCTCTCTTTCTCTTTCTCTCTCACACTTTTTTGCTCTCTCTCTCTCTTTCTTTTTCTATGGCTTATTGCGATAGCGAACCAGCCAGCCAATTTGGTACGTCTTTGTAGCTGCGTGGCGTCGTCGACAATTAAACTTTGCAAAGAATCGATGATGGATCGATTGATTGATGGCTCTCTCACTCACTCTCTTTCCCTTTCACACACACTCTCTTTCTCTCTCTCTCTTTGAATTGTGTGTTGCGTGGTAGCCGGCGACAAGCATGGTTGTGAAATTAATCACCACCGGCACTCTACACCACAGACACTTGGCGGTGGTTTGATTGCGGAATAATGATACAGTCAAGCAACCGGGACCAGATTGGCAAGCACACCAACGTTGTGCTAACGGTATTAACATTTAATAAGATTCATAATTGCACCAACTCTCTCTCTCTCTCTCTCTCTCTCTCTTATTCGTTTTCTCTATTCTCATTCTCTTGTCTTAATCACTTTTTCTCTTTTCTCTCCAATGATGAAATGTCTTCTTTGGCATTTTGAATGTCTTATATTCCTTTTTTCTCTATCTCTTATTCTTTGTGTATGCATGTGAAGAAATTTAAAATGCAAATCAGAATCACCCTTCAAGTAACATTAGTGCATTGTTGCTCAATTTTGTGTGATGGTGGTGAAGCAACCAGCCAGAGTCGATTTTGATGCATGTCGATCGTCAAATTCGACTCTCTCTCTCTCCTATTCCGGATTTTTCTCTCTTTTGAGTGTTAATTGTCACCCTCACTACGAGAAATAGAGAGCATTACTTGTTAATAGCTTAATAGTACAACACGAATGTTTGTGTCTTAGTTTGCTCACATAAAAAAATCTACATTTGATGATGAGAAGATAAAGAGGAGAAAGATAGGTTAAGAGAGATTGAGAGAGAGAGAGAGAGAGTCGGTCAGCTGAAGACAGTTTTCTTTGCATAAACCTACGCTCGTTCGTTGATCGGTTTTCAAACTCTCAGACAAATCAAGTGGCTCCCATGTGGGTGACTTAAAAAGAGAGCGAATCATAAAAAGAGAAAATGTTAGTATGAGTGTAATGAAGTTGCAAGAATCGATCTGTGAATGTCTCAATTTTAATGTTCCGACTATTATTGTATTAGCAGGTCTGAAACATAAAGTTTTTTGGCTAAACTAAAATAAGAACTAAAACTAATTACAATTTATAATATTTATATTCCTTCTTTTTGATACATTTTAATGTTGTAAATTTATTTTTGCGTTAAAATATTACTAAGAATCTTTGCGAATAAAAAGCACATATATACATACAGAAACACTTAAACCATTACTGGATTTAACCTTCTATCGCTTTTATGCATGTGCAATTTACCCCCTAAGCCGAAAAGCTATCATTTCTCTCTTTCTCTTTTCTTCTTATTTTTTCTCGCTTTTCTTTCAGAGAAACGCAAATACTTTGTGAGACTTGCAATTATTGTTAGGGAGATTAGTATTATTACTATTATTATTAATATTATATATATATATATGTCCACCATACTAAGAGAGTAAGTGAGCAAAAGAGAGAGTGAGAGAGAGAAAGAGTGAGAAAGAGAGAGAGAGAGAGAGAGAGAGAGAGAG
>DVQH01001987.1:0-11028 GCA_018231625.1 Papilio phestus | reverse complement strand
GGTTTTTGAGTTATTTCAATACATACAAAAATACAAAGTTTTCCCTTTTATAATATTAGTATAAATATAAATAATTCCTTTTTGTATTGCTGTGTTGTATTACTGTGTTGTATACGCTAAACACAATATAAATAGCGGTTACAATTTTCAGTAAAATGTAGCCACTTCTTGTCAACTTTAGTAATTTTAATGTCGTCGTTGGCGACGGAGGCGGCGGCGGAGGTGGTAACGTCCCGTACGGACGGCTCTCCGTTCGCTAGCATCCTCACACCTGTTTGGTCTTTCCATCTAGGTATTTCCTATGGATTTATATGAATATAATGTTCCAAGGTGTTCGAAGACTGCACTTGTGTTCGCTTCCTTTAGGAATAAATTTTATTACGTTGTATGTCAAATTTAGTTTCTATATCTATGATAATACTGAAGAACTAAATGAATACAGTACCTGATAATCGAACTAAACATATTTTTTTACGACAGGCAATCACGAGAAGTAGAGTTTTCATGTGACTTTAATGCAGATATGGTTGCTGAGTCGGTCGCGACGACGACGGTTTAATTCCTCATCACACTTACCACCTCGTGTGCGGCCTCGTACGTTGCACTGCCCACTGTCCACTGTCCTTCGGCACCCGGCTGACGGCATGCGTCGTCCGGCACCCTGCTCTCGACACTCAACACTCGGCTCCCGGCCGCCGGCAGTCCTGAGATCGATGATAGCGTATAGCTAATTAATTTCTCGAAACTAAATAACCAATATTAGAATACTAGATATAATAATAATGTCATTTATTAAAGTAATTGTACTAAAAGTAAATATCTTTCATTTCCATTTCTATAAAACGAAGGCGTCAACGAATCGAGTCAGTCCATTTGTGGAGCTACAAATATAAAACACCAACAAGCCTAATGAATGTCACTCAGTTAGCTGGTATAGAGACGAGCAACTTATTTTTGAATGAGCGGCGAACTTCGATTGTAATTATAAAGAGCGGCTGCGACTCTCCGGGGATCGGTCTCTGGGTAAACTGTGAGGCGGCGAGCGAGGTAAATGTTATAAAGCGTACTGTTGTGTCCTACTGCAGCGCCGGCTGGGAAGACTATCCGTTCTCCGCGCGCCCTCACACCGACTAGTTGCAATCCAAGCCGCCACGCTGCACCCCATAATTATATTACCGTAATTGACCTTGTAAACATTTTATAATATATGATTTAGACCACACCTTTACACGTACACTTCTACACTGTGGCAAAAGAAGTGGCGGCGCGGTCATCGAAGTCACCGCAAGTTATCAGAGTCTGCTCTGCAATGTTGTAGACAATACGTAGTGAGAAAAAGAACGTTCAAAAAGCAAAACAAACTTTCAAAATGTTTGTCCTTTTTGGTAGGGTTGTCACAATAGGTAAACATAAATTAAACGATACATTTGTTAGTTTTATTATTCAGTATGATGGAATACAAACGAACTACAGTTACCTTGCTAATTACAAATTGACAATTTTTTATTCACTCATTAAGATACTTACACTAAATGTTAATGACTACTCTACATGAGTGTAAACTATACTCAAATCAGTAAAGTCGTTTCCGAGATAAGCGCTCACAAACACTTAGACCAACTAATAAAATTCTAACAATCATTGTTATACAACGTTGGAAATGGTTGTTCTCCACTCGAAAGCCTCGCTGAAGACAAATAGCTCACAACCGCCCCTGGACAAAGTTATCTGACACGGTGGACGTCAGTCAAACTACATTATAACAGCAGCAGCTGAGAGAGAGAGAGAGTGAGAGTAAAAAAAGTGTCTCAGGAACTTTGTTGGTACAAATAGATTATCTCAAATTTTTCGTGCTGCCTCTGTTCAATTGATACGTCACAGTAAAACAGATGTCACTGGTCGTATAGGACATTTATATTTTACAACTACATACCTTTTCGTTTCAACAAATCAACTTCCATAGGTCATAAAATGTATCATGTACGTAAAATTTTGAGGAGTTTGATAATTATATATATTTGCAGGCCCCCCCGGCCCGCCGGGCAAGCGCGGCAAGAAGGGCAAGAAAGGAGACACCGGCGAGTCCGGCCCCCCGGTGAGTGTCCGCTACCTTCGCGTCATCGGCGCAGTGTCCGCGCCTTCAGCCGCCCTTGTCAGCCCTGCCCCGACGCGCTGTTGCTCTACTGAGCACCGGCCATCAGCCCTTCACTTCACCCGGCGCAAGGCAGCGCCTGACAAATGTTTTTAATTTCATTGCCTACTTATTTTACTTTCTTTTCAGGGTTTAATGGGTGCTCCGGGGAAGAATGGATTTCCGGTATATTTTTTTTTTGTTTTCTTATATATCTTTTGTTCTACTTTAATTTTCACGATTGCCCATTTTCTATTACATACTGACTCACTTGGAGCACGTGCATAGTGACTCACGCACGAGGACAGCTCGACACGGTACACGGAAACCGAAATTGTCAAATGCCTATACGTTTTACTTAATTTTTGTTTAATTACTAAGTACTATTAATATGTGGTCGAATAGATTTTTAAAGCGATTCACTCGTTTTCCTTTCAATTCGGTCCCGATGGGCTCGCGGCGATGTCGCCACATACAGACGGCTACTGTACGCCCATGTGACGTTTCAGGGGAGCAAAGGGGAGAAAGGCGAGCGAGGCTTTATGGTAAGAGCCTTCCCGTAGCGACCCGTAGCTAGCTCGTAGCTCGTAGTCAATCCGTAGCAAGCCCCCCAAATCCAACTAACTGCCGCAGTAACAATTACTTACCGTGCCTCCAGCTCGCATTCACAGGTTATCCTGGTTGGGCCTGGTTTTGATACGTTAGTTAGTGACAATTAACGACTAATCGGAACTCAGGTGTCCCCGGGCGGCCGTTCTGCGGCTCGCAATTTTGCCTGTCTGACCCCACGAGCAGGCCAAAATTTTATGTCAACACAAAATACCAGTAACATCGGTGTTCTTCCTTTTTACATATTCGTTAATTAAAATATGACATGAAATCGTTTTCTGCCTTTCATCTCCCCTACCGTATCCTACTCCCGTAGGGTTGGCGCACCGGATTCTCATTCTCCAAACAACTCTATCATCCGTCATCTCAATCATCACTCCCTTCTTGATCATGTCATCTCTTACGCAATTCATCCATCTCTTTCTCATCCATTTTTCTGCCTGTCTCAGAAAATATAAAAAATGGTTAATGTTTGAGACGTGAAGTGACCGATTTGTAGGTAGTTATTTACTCAAACATGAGAGTGGCGGCCGCTCGGAGCATCCCGCCCTAGGGCGCATGTCAGCCCAGGGATGGATCGTCCACTAACCCTAGGGGTGCATGATGTATATTCTATGTTATAATGTAACTATATTTATTATGTTATAATCATATATAAATTGAGTATAAAATAATCTTCCGCTTCATCCTAACTTCTTTCCGTTGTTCCTTCACGGTGTTGGTGTAGAAATCTATTACTTATTAATAAAAAATAATTTATATGATTAATGGAGATTAGCTATTGAATTTTGGTTGTGGTTATTACAGGGACCGATCGGACTGGACGGGCCTAAGGGAGACCCGGTAAGTCGATGTATTGTATTCATTTACAATGGAGTAGTTCTAGACGTCTCGCGTCTGACGCGGATGTGCTGTGCAAGCCTCACGTTTGCATCTAAACAGTAACCCATACAAGTACATCTCTATTTTACCTGCAGTCAGTGAGAGCTCCCCCTGACCCTGACATTGAACTTGCTCTTAAATATAAAAATAAAACAAAATTGCTGTTTGTTCTACTAACATCTTTGCTGTTTGCTCGTTATCATTTGATATTGCAAGTATCATTTTAACCGTTTTTATAATTTTATTAAAGGTTAAATTGCGTGTTGCACCTCGCGCTCAGTCTAGCGCTTAGTTGTGTCCCGGCAATGTACGAGGTATAATACAATGTTGCAGGGCCGGCCGGGGGACAAGGGGCAGAAGGGCGAGCTGGGCAGTCCAGGTTTTGATGTTTTCGCTGCAGTGAAGGTACATACAGTGTTTCTATCATAAAATTTACTTTTCAAAATAATATTCATAAACGCAGATCACACAATACATATATTGTAATAGCTTTTTGACATTACGTGTCATGCAAAGAAAGCTATTCAGGAAGCTCATGCGAAAGGAGATAAATAAATTTATGTAACAGAAATTATACCTACATATATAAATATATCTAAACAAAAGTTAATCTATAGTAGAGGCGAAGGAGAAGGCGAAGGCGAGCTAAATGAATTGTGTTGCGCCGGTTGCAGGGGGTGAAAAGATCCGTGGACAACTATAAGATGAGTGCGTACACGACGGCGGAGATCATTGCCGTGAAGGTACCGCGTGCTGTGTGCCTACGCCGCCTAGCCTCCTTATCATTTGCCGCTGAGACTTTCCGGCACAGAGATATTTTGATATTTTTCATTGCTTACAACATCATTATTTTTTTGCAAAGTTTGTAATTGCATCGAGTTGACCACGCTTGGCGCATCCGCGCGAGATCGTCGTTTTCGTTACATTTAGTTTAGAAGCTTTTAGTTTGTTTGAGTAATATGTTGATGTTTGTTGGTACGCTTTTCATGTTGTGTGTGTGTACTGACTGCCGACGCCGCAGGGGCTGCAGGCCGCCGGACACAACATCTCCGCGCACTCCGTCATCCAGTTAAAGGTTAGTCCCGGCCCGAAGCCAACTGCCTTAGCACCTCCCCCACTTGCCGCTCACCGTATATTTGTTCATAATGAATTACTGTCGTTTAGCCGCTAGTTTGACGAAGATAGTGCGAGACCTTTGTTCGCCTCGTCAGCGGTTTCGGTTCACCTAACCTGCGAATCCTCAGTTATTGTGACGTCTTGCTCCTTTATTCAAATAAACGATTCCAGCATGATTTTAGCTGTCTTTTGCTAAGTGGTACGGCGGTAACTTTATTAATGTTTCATTTATACATATGTATGCATCAAAGGTAAGTGGTAAAGTGTGTTGTTTGTTATATTCCCGCTGAGTATTGTCCGGTTGTGTTGCAGGGTGAGCCCGGAGAGCCGGGGCCGCCAGGCGCGCCGGGTGCGATGGGCGCCAGCGGCGTGGCAGGCGTGGAGGGCCGCGCGGGCGCAACGGGCGCTCCCGGCCCTCCCGGACCCGGCGGCGCGCAGGGGGAGCCCGGCCCGCAGGGACCACCTGGCCCTCAAGGCCCTATCGGACATAAGGTATTTATCGACTCGTCGATACAACTTTTCTATTAAAAGATTTTCGGTTTTCGCGAAACGCTATGCCTCGCACAGCCGTGTTATGGTATGGTCTGTATGTACACCGAATGTACAGCGGTAATTCCATATCTCTACTACAGGTGTTTAAAGAAGCGAGCGTACGTTTAAATTTTTTATGTCTTTTCATAACAGTAATTTAACTGGGGACTGGACTAGAATACCTACGCGAGGATGCCTGTAGTTATTGCTAATTACTACAAGGGCGATTTTTACTCGTGAGATAACAAAGTTAAATGTTTTCCATATGACACGAAAATATATTTCTGATGATTTCAGGGGGATAAAGGAGACAAGGGCGAGCGCGGCTACACGACGACACTGAAGGGCGATGCGTTCCCTACCGGCATCATCGAGGGACCCCCCGGACCTCCCGGACCTCCCGGTGAGTCCCGCGCCCATCCTGGCCGCCTACTTTCACACGCCGCAGCTTGGGCAGCTTACATGCACCGCCCGTGGGGCACCTACCCCCAACCCTCCGTGCTCTCGGTGTTCACGGTGGGGCACTGGGGGCGCTGCTCCATAACGATACTGAAACACTAAGATGCACGACAAACTCAACCCAGTAGTAGTTGGAACCACGATCATTGAGAGTAAAATTTTAAAAATACGTAATTTCAAGAATCTGCTTGTTTTTGTTTTATTTATGTAGGTAAACATTTTGTAGTATATTTGAACGCATAAAGTTCAGTAGCGAATCAAAAATATAAGTAACATTTCGTGTGGCGCGTATGGGTGTTTGTGCGTTGTGTGCGCGAGCGTGTGTGCTGTGTGGCGGCGTGCTTTAGCAGCGCTGTGTTGAAGGCGCGGAGGGCGCGCGCGGCGAGCGTGGCGCGGCGGGCGCGCCCGGCCCGCCGGGAGAACGCGGGGCGCGCGGCAAGCGCGGCAAGCGGGTACGCACCTCCCCCGGCGGCCACCACTGGCCCCACTGCCCCACTGCCTCCGCTGCCTCTCCTGCAGCGCACCCTACTCGCCTATCACTTAGAATTATCTTCTTATCGCGACTTATCGATTGCTTTCTCGAAGTCTTCCAGATAGTAACCATCCTTGGTATCGATTTGTGTCTCCTTACTTTTCTTATTAAACAAAATGAATACGATAAGAAATAATTGATATCTTCTTCATCAGGCAAAAAAATATTTTAAATTTGTTCACTACATAAATGAATACCGACCAGTAGTCCATTATTTGTAATACTTCACTCGGAAAAATAATTGTGCTTTTTAATACTACCGAATAGTAAATATATTTAGTTGTAGTTACACTGATTCTTATAAAAACATCTTTATTCTTCTTGTTTTGCTCCCTTTCGAACTCAAGCATATAGTTACACTTAATATATAGATTTGTACATATTTAACTTCTGGTAAAACCAAATAAGCACACAATATTGTTCTTCTACCAATAAACGACGTCTATTATAAAACTTGTTTTGTGGCACGGTGGTGACCTTTCTCGTAGCAACGGTGCCTATGAGGCTTGCGCATGGGGATGCAGGATCGTTGCATGGTGCACGCGCAGTCGCATGGCTTGGAAATTTGCACAGTTAACAGTTTTGTTCTGTAGACACTTTGCGGTAGCGGTACAAATGACAACTAACGCGTTAGAGCCGCGGCAATGCTTACCCGCTAACCCGTCCGGCGTTCCTCAGCGCTAGCCGGCTGCGCCCCGCCAGGCCTCCGGAAGCAGGTAAATTTGGTTAAATAATTTAATCATGGTCATAGACGGTCATAATTCATATTATTTAAACTTTTTTATACTCTATGAGCAGATGTAGATAACCGCGTACCGTGTACTTGAAAAAATGCATGAAATAGTGAGAGTTCATAATCGTTATATGGCGCGTTACAAATAGACACGACAGTCACAACGGGCGCCGATTGGTCGACTGCTCGACGCCTGCCCGCAAAGCGCGCCCGGCGGGGACCTGCGGGGAGCGGGCGGGCAAGCTGCTACCACCATCCCTTCATACCCCTGAGTCTCTATGACATACTTATCATTAGATAACTGTATTTCTTAAATAGATAACTGAACGAGCTCTCATAAAAAAGATAAGAGAACTGAGAGAAAATACAAGAAACGTGTGTAAGTTCGCGTTCCGGATGCGAGTGAGTGTGCGCAGCATTAAATAGCATCGTATAACATTGCAGGTTCTCCTGGCGCAGAGGGCGCGGCGGGCGGCGAGGGGCCGCGCGGGCCGCCCGGCGCCGACGGCAGGCCCGGCGCCACAGGCCTTCCCGGCCCCCCTGGAAAGCCGGTAACGTTTCACTGTACTGGTTCTTATCAAACTTGTGTCAATCGTTATCAGCAGTGATTGCCTCAGATCAGTTTACTAACAAGTACTGCCTATAACTATTGATCATCCGTCATGAGCACATTTCATGGGCTATTCTGCGTTTGGGATTTTAATAAATTTTTAAGAATTGAAATATTTGAACTGCAATCGTTGTAGGGAGAAATAGGACCGAAAGGAGTAAAGGGCGACTACGGCGATATGGGCTCGCCCGGTATGCTAGGCGCGCCGGGCCTGCCCGGCCCGCCCGGCTATCCCGGACTGAAAGGCGACAAGGGCGATAAAGGAGACTCGGTGAGTATTTCTCCGTCGGGCCCTTTGGATTTCTGAACCGCCCCCTTCGCTGCTTTCATAATAGACAAAGAGGTGTGATCTCACAGCACACGGCCACTCACTTGTTTATACTTATGCGTTTTTGAAAACAAGGTGCGCGGCATAGGGGACTCGTGCAATTCACATTTCTGTCGCCGCACGCACTTGTGTTCAATAAATGATGTGAGTGTCGCTGTATGTTGCATGTGGCGCCGGCGGCCGCGCGCAGAAGTACAGGAAGCTGAGAAGAAGACAGGTAACTATCTCCTCCCGCCCGCTGTATCTACTGTCGATACACAGCATTATACTACTCCTTAGCGCAACCCTTATTTGTGTACTGTCTACTAAGTAAAGCGGTAAACCTTCGCTTACGGCAAGTTTACTGTGAACGTTTATAAAAATAATATCCATGCGTCCAATTACATTTTAACACAAATTATTAAATCTTTACCGCCGACGGTGTTTTGAAAGCCCGATATAAGCATAAGCTTTGTAATGTTTTGATTTGGTGTACTTTTTTCTGTTCCAAAGAACTGTCTCCTTACAGCCACTGTTGAATTTGCAGGGAGACGGCACCGGCTACGAGCTGTATGGACATGAAATGGTAAGTGGTGGTCGTCCCCGCGCCCCGCGCCCCTCACCCCGCGCCCCGCACCCCGCACCCCGCGCCTCGTGCGCTTCCCTTGCCGTAACACGCTCCAAAATCCACTCGGTTAGGTCATTTCCGGACGCTAAAAGCTGCGGCACTTACTTGCTACTAAACAACAACGCTACGGAGAAGATGGCATTGATCAGTTTACCACATCTTACGAATAAATTTTACGCATATGAAAAAAAACTCGTTAAGAATAAATGTCTAGCGTAACTTTTTATTCCAAAAAGCCCTAAACAAAAGTAGTATTCGCCTGCAGGGCCAGCTAGAAAACAAGACCGTCGAGTGAAGTATTTTGCTTTTGGAGCGACGAGAGAGGAACCGGAGGCCCTTCGGCTCCTCCGTCTACCCTGTTTACTCGTATTTAAATGATTTCAGTTACGCAAATCGTTTGCGTGTTGAACAATTAACTATATTGTATTGTGTTGTATTGTAAAATTTCTTAGAAACTAAAATTACTTTCTACACCAAAGTTTGAAGTGTTGCACTTTTCCCCCCTTTCTATTGACGCCTTAAGGACTAGTAAGAAGATTATGTTCAACAGTGGTCGATAGAGGTTAACAAATGGAAGATTTTTTTCTAATAATCTCATGAATTTCAGATATATAAATCCCACAATTTTTATCCTACGTTGCCTTCTTTTTCTAATAATCTTAAAATGTTCAATCGGTTGAAAGGGAAAATGTATATAAATGTAATATATATCCATAATGTAATTACTGTAGAATATAATGAACATGCGTGTAAGTGACCCTGCGCTGTGGACAGATGATGGGGCCGCCGGGCGCGCCGGGCGTGCCGGGGGCGCCGGGCGTGGCAGGCCCTCCCGGTATCAAGGGCGACAAGGGCGAACCGGGCGCACGGGGCAAGGCGGTACGGTTATCTTTTTTTTTTCCACTAGATCTAACATATCCATGATATCCATATCACATGATGCTGCGACTATGTGGCTCGATAGTGTTAGGATGTTAACAATTACATTTTTTGTTTTAGGGTGAACGCGGCGAAAAGGGAGACGCGGGGCCGATGGGACTACCGGTTAGTTTTCACACACCTTGGTAAAAATTCAGATTTTAGACTATCAGATATGTTTTTTTTCTTTCTAGTTATCATTTCGCCATTACCTACATTAGCTAGTGCGAATGCATGCGGGCAGCGAATTGTTGGTCATCAAATGACACGCTTGCTCGTTTGCCGCCTTCGTTTGTAAAATCACTGTGTAGGCCTATTCGGCGGCGTACGTATACATAAAATGTTGATCTCTATGCGTACAATTTAAAAACGTTTTTTAAGTATCATAGTCGATGCACGTTCGTTGCAGGGCCCTGTGGGGCTGCCGGGTGAGGCGGGCGAGGCGGGCGCGCCGGGGGAGCCGGGCCCCGCCGGCGCCGCGGGCCCGCGGGTGAGTACGGCCCCGCCACTAACTGCAGTAGCTAGACGGACCGGCGCATGGCGTGACGCACTAACCCGGGTCGTGGTGCAGGAGAACCGTTGGCCGCCGGACTTCGCCCGCGCGTAGCCCGCCGCGGCCCCCGAACCCGTAGCGCCACTTAGCCCTTCGCGCCGCCGCAGCCCGTCACTCCACATCGCTGTGCGCAACTGTAAATTGTAACATTTGTAACTACTAGTCTAAACGTACTTTAAGCGTTCCATTTTAAGCCGTTACCAAATTTAGCATGTAAGTGTTATATTTGTATAAATATGATATATTTTTTAAGATAGCTTATAAGATTGTACTGGCCTCCGCGGTTGCCGGCGGCGGAACCCATCGTTACTTTTTACCTTTTACAATCAATGTAATTCGTCCGTTATCTTTTAGTTGCTCGCCGCTAGCTCCAACGTCACCTGGTCGTGAGCCGCGCCCGCCGACTGCCGCGGACGTCCGCCACTTTCCTCATTACATTGATACTCAATATGTTTGTACTTTGTATGTAAATAGTATTTGAATAATTCTTGATTCGCTTCATGTGTGTTATAGATATGTATATGAAGAGCAGAAATGTTGAAATTAATTAAGGCCTTTTCTATCAGAGATCATATATTTTGAAAGTAAATGTTATTGTAAATTTATAAGAGACTATTGTAAGAATGAGTCCAAACTTCCTGCGCGTGTCACCCTTTTCCTTCCGACTTCCTTAGGCCCTACCGACTTCCGCTAGCCTCTCCGCGTTTGATGCTCCCCTCGCGGTTTTCACAAACACCGCGCATACACTGCGCACAGGGATTCAGGCAACTGTGAGCGGCCGCATCCACTCGCTTTTTACTTCTGGACATTTCAGATGTTCTGTACTATATTGTATTTATTTGTCCTTTAAAGGCGTAGGTAGGTACTTGACATTTTGCATATTGTATAATGTGATTTAATCTAAGCAAAAATGTACAAAATTGTATCGATTAATTAATTACCTTAAGCTAAAAGTTTGTTAAAGATCCGGGAGGCCGGGCAACGGTGGCGACCCCGCACCCCCGCACCCCCGCACCCCC
>DVQH01001986.1:0-11028 GCA_018231625.1 Papilio phestus | reverse complement strand
AGGACCAAATTTCACTTGTCCGTGATATGATCAGTCACTTCACTCCTCATACACAGGAGTGAGTACTCACTTGACAACTTTGTTCAACCTTCTTCATTCTCTCACTCCTCTCTCGATATCCTCGTCCAACGCTATTCATCGGTAGATGTACTGCACTGGCGCTACTACAACAAAAAATCGAATTTAAAAAATTTACCCAAAATTTCGTGTAATCCTTAAAAAAGTAGTAAAATAAAAAAATTGGCTGATTTTTTATGTAACTGTGTATATGAATGGACGTAAGACCAGCGATGAGTGAGTGAGCGTGAGGCGAGCCACTTGAAGGCGAGCGAGTTGAAGAATCCCAGATGTCCTTCGAGTGTGGCTTCCCCATCTTCCCTATTGCTCCAAATCGTTCTTTTTCATCTCGGACAGTGCCTCACGCTCAGGCTTGTCACCAACATCAATGGGGGTTTACTCACAAACGACGTTTGGTTGGCCAATCCTTTGGAATTTTTGTGTGCGCGGCTCTCCTCTCTCTGCCTGCCTCTTCGCAGTCAGTGCACAACTGCACTGACCACTGCACCAAGCCGTCACCCGTCACCGTGCACATCTCCAGTGTTGCCATCCCCACTCACAACACGAGGCCAACCTTCGCTCTTAGAGGACGATAACCATACTGTTTCATGACTGCTCGCCATCTTGATCCTGTCCTCACTCATATCACTTGCATAATGCTCTTTTCCACAGGAGATTTGTGATTTTTGTTGAGACAAACGTTTACTTGTTTATTGCATTTCACACTTCTATGTTCTACGTTAGAGATTTCAACTCTATTGAGAAGACATGAAAACGGGATGGAAAAACAAAGATACTTTTTACTGTTTATAGTCATTGGCGGATTTATAATTTTACTCCAACAAGGTTCTTTGCTAACCACCAACCACCATCAGTGGAACAAGTCAACGTCAAACACAGGCCATTCCACTCCTCAATCTGACGACAATGCCATCCATGGTTTGCTTCATAAGTTCCTGTGATTCTTGCCTAATATTGTATTTTTCTATTTAGAGTTGGAAAAATCCGCCATTAAATGGAACTATAACAAGTTCATTCATGAAATGTCGAAAACACTTCCAAAGAATGATAAGATTAAGAGTAAAGAAAAAATGAAATCAATCTTTGGAAAATTTAACCCTCTTAGCAAGTTTCCTTTATTTTTGGGTCACAACCAAACTAGAGTATTGCTTTTTGCATATTTCCGCTCTGGCTCTTCATTTGTCGGTGACTTGTTGCAGCAAAATTGGAAAAGTTTTTACTCATTTGAACCATTACACTACATGACACGACAAACTCGAATAGACGGTGATAACGTGACCTCAGCATTGCAACTTATCAATAACATCTACAATTGTGATTTTTCTCAAAACCTCTTCTACATACAATGGGCAGAGAAAAATCAATTTTTGTTAAAATGGAACAAATTTTTTTGGAACATATGCAAATTTCGACCTAGTCGATGTTTTGATTATGATTATCTTAGACAAGCTTGTCAAAGATCACGTTATAACATTATCAAGACGGTTCGCTTACAAATGAAACACTTGGAGCAACTTTGGCATTTGATAGAACCGTTGCAAGTCAAAGTTATTTATTTAGTGAGAGATCCACGAGGAATCTACAATTCAAGAAAGAATATGGAGTGGTGCAATAAGGAGGAAGTTTGTGCTAACTTGAGTCATATTTGTGCGGAGATGCGCCAAGACTTGATTGATTATGATCGCATCAAAACTACGCTCGGCGACAATCTTCAACTGGTGCGCTATGAAGACATATCATCTGATCCAATGAGCAAGAGTAGACAAGTGTTCGCCACTCTCAATCTTGACTTTTCGGCCAGTGTGTCTCGCTTTTTGCGCTCGCACACCTCATCGCATAACCGAAACGAGCAGAATCAAAACCCTTATTCGACCTATCGAGCCAACTCAAGCTTTACTGCCACCCAGTGGAGAAAGAATCTCAACGATACGGAACTCGAATTTGCTCATCAACACTGCAATGATATTTTTCTCAGACTCAATTATACGCTCAATTGACGATTGTGATATTTGAATTTTTTTAGTACTGTTATACCATATTTTGCAATATTTAATTTTCTTAACTTTTTGTTTTCTTTGATATTTATTATTATATTATATAATATATATAAATTGATACACCGTTGAATAGAATTGTTATGAATTAAAGAATTTTAAATAGCACTTGGCTCTGTACCAATACCGAATCCAGCTATAAAAACATTAATGACAGTGATGATAAAGACCATAATGGTACAAAAGTTGTTCATTCGATTCAAATGCTTATGCTTTTCTTCTTCATCTAAGTTGAGGTAGCCAACGTATATAAAGATACACCCTACCAGAACCTGTAACCAAACACAACGTTAGCTAGAATATTCAAAAAACTTATAACTTACCTGGAGTACAATCGAACTGCTGATTAAGCCAATCAAAACATAGTAGAACTTACTTTTGTCACCCAACGATAAGCAATATTTGAGTTGACTATATTGAAAAGGCAGTATTAGAATAAAGTTGAAATTAAATTTTCTCAATTTACCTGGCATTAGCAGTCAACAATGCAACATCGAGCATTCCTGAAACAAAAATATGTTGAAACAGTTTTAAATTTTTCTTTATCTTTTCCATATTATACCTTGAGAAACCGTTTTCTTAGTAGCATACGCATTGATGCCAATTTGGGCTTTAGGTCCCTATATTTAAGTAAGGTGCAAAAGTTAGTATAATGTTATTAATGGAACACAAAGCAAACATATACCTGTTCCATTGAGTGAGTCTAGTAACGTGCAACAAGGTGCGAAGTGGTGTGTTGATGGCGTGGGTGCCAACTCTACTAGCGCCATCCAAATTACTAGTGTCGCCTTGGGTAGTTCAAGCGAAACCAAACCAGCTTTGGCTGGCAAGAGGCCACCAGGTGGCCATTTCACTGTTCATCGGAGAATGTGTTTCATTGTTAAGCAGCATGCAATAAGTACTACTACTGGCAATAACGTCGTGAAAGCAATTATTAGGGAAAACATTAGCTGTCCAATCATACGTACACAAACATACACGTACGATCGAAACTGCCGAGTGGTGATGATAGCACAGTCAAGTAGTGAGCACAAATTAAGACTACTGGACACGAGTCACCTACCTGGCCGATGCCATTGGACATAGGCAGCACAGAAGCCATCAGAAGGGAGAGAGAGAGAAAGAGTAGTGAGCACGAGAGATTCTCGCTGTTTTCACTCTTCCAAATGGCACCCGAAGCAAGCCGGCTAACTCAACGCACTTTGGTTTGACAACACCGCTACCATGGGAACCAAGATTGCTGGGAGTGGTATAGGTGCCTAGAGCCCTTATCGAAACCTCTCCACACCATTGCCTAATGAGTAATGACTAGCCTTTAGAGAGAACAATTCGATCCATTGCTGCTAGTGACAACAACACTTGAATGTCTCAGAAGGGACCAATATTTTTTTATAAACCACATATCACTATTTTTGGCGCATTGGCAGATTGTCTCACAGAAAAAAACACCTCAGACATGTTCAAAATACACATAATTTATTTTTAGTAATCAATTCTCAAGATTAATTTTAAAAAAAACTGTGTAAATGTAAATATTGGCAAACTAGGACAATTAGAACAAAATCTTGTAAATTCTTACAATTATCTTATGAGTGCTACTATTTTAATTAAAAATGCGAATACAATTTATTTTAAAATTTAATTACTAAATTATATTGAATATAAATAAATTACGTTATCTCAGATAATTTATCAGACAAAATGATGCAAAGCAGTTTCATGCATATTGAACACCACCACCTGTAAGTTAGTTATGTGCTTTGAAATTGCATTGTTTGTAATGTAATGACTTATTACAACAAAAATGTTTATAAAAACCATGATTGTTGAATCAAAAGCAAATTGTCAATTCTCTGTACATGTTATCATTCGACTTCTAAACAAGTTGATAAGTAGATGTCTATAGCTGCAGGTGTAAGATGAAAAGCGCGTGCAAGATTAGTGCAATCATGGCTATATTTGCTATCCACTATGACACTTGAGGCACCAAACAGAGAAGAGACGCAAGTGGGAAAGAGGGGAGAGAGAGAGAGCGTGCACTACACGAAGCATCCGGAAGTGTCAAGCTCCGCCGTATGACCTCGCTCGCTTTTCACTCACATTTCGATCCCACTTAAGCACGCGTCACGTTGGGAAGTCTCACCCATCTACTTGTTGTTTCAGGAAATCAACCACCACCAGGAATGCTACAGAATATATATATATCTCATATTTATTGTAAAGCGTTTCAAAAATGTTTTATGAAAATAGTAAGATTGTGAGAGTGTGAGATAGTAAGAGTGTTATAAGTGATAACTTATTACATATAAACATTGCTCAAGTTCTGGTGACAAATTGAATGTTCTAGGATATTCAATGCACAAGCGGAAGTGTGCAGCGAAAAAAGCCTCTTTTTGGGCGCCAATCTATGAGAGAAGAGAGGTGGTTGCGCAATAATAGCATTGTGGTAGTGAGCAGAGGTTGTAGAGTGGGTCTCGGCGCGATAGCACGCGGTAAGTGGATTGAGCCCGGGCTATTGTCAGCTCGCTGCCGGTCACCACGAGTCGGATGTAGGGAACGCGCCACGCAACCTGGCGATGCAACAAGGAGGAAAGCGAGATTGCTTTGTGCCTAGCGATAAGACTGTGATGACTGGGGAAGACATGAGCAGACAGACACCCAGGCGAAAAAGGAAGAGCAAAGTAGCGAAAGAGAGAACTTATTGTTTGCCGGACTGCTGCCCACACTGGCAAACTGGCTGTAAGTAAAAATATCGAATTAAATTACACCGCGCCGAATCAGGTCAGCACCGGACGAAACAACTTTCACTTGTTGCCGTTCTAATTTCATCTCTCTTCTCTCTTGGCGCACGCTCGCACCTTCTCTCCTTGTGCTCTCAGTCCAGCACGCTATGCGGTCTCTTGTTGGCTAGCTTCTCTGAAAATATCTCTGCCCCTTTGTCTCTTCCAGACCAAATTTTGCATTTTGACTATGCTCTCGATATATCCTTCAAAATTTCACTTTCACTTGTTGGAAACCTTCTGCCGGCAGCGCATGGCCAGCCCAATCGGCCCGAAGCACTGTCAGTGGCAGTCACTAGTCTTCAGCCGGATCTGTGTTTCCGTTGTGCCGCCAACCAGACCCAGGAAGTGCTACTGACACCACTGGAGTAGTGTCATCATTCACCAGTGCTGCCTCCCCTCACCAGTGGACCAGAAGCGGTGCAATGCCGGCACCCACTTCACTTCCGATTCTACCAACAACTCATCAGTTCCATTGCGTTTGATGCAACTCTCAGCAAGCCCACCACCAAATCTGCACTGATCTCGTCGTCCCATTCTCTCATACATTTATTCTACTTGTTTCTCCACACTCATTCTGTGATACTCCAATCCTGTCATCTTCGTCATCTTTGGTCTACACCACAGTAGCCACCTTGAGTGTCACCTTTAGTTATCTGTATAATCACCCATTGACTCCAACATTCTTCAGCAAAACAAGCTATTCGCAAACAAATTTTGGGATAATGTAAGTTCTTGGCAGGCATTATGTTTCATTACTGCTAGATACTCTCGAGCCTTTTTTCCAACCTCCTCTTGTCAAGTTAGATAGTTCCGGTTAAGTTATGTAAATTCTTTCAAAAGAACCTTTCAGTAGGATCATTTTATAAGAAAGTTTTTAAAAATTAAGACAAAATAAAAATAGCGTTTTAACCTCTTAAAAGTTGCGTCATTTTCTCAATAGTTTATTTCGGATGGCAAAATACTTGAAGAGAATGTACAAACATTGCAAAAATATCAAAAAAATAAATTGCCACTCCAGTGAGTTGTAGTAATAGTTTTTTCAAAATTAATGTAGAATTACTGTTCAATAGAAGTTGGTTTACAGCACCTACTGTTTGTATCTTATTTGTGAGTTATAAAAAAAGTTAAATAGTGAAGCTTTAGCGCCTAGTTTGTTGGCTCTAAGAAGTTTAAATTCTCCACTAGGAAGAATGGCCGATTGTTGGCTAAAATAAAGCTATGGCGCGAGTTGAGCTCGTGCGGGCGGCGCGTGTTCCCGCTTCCTCACTCCCGTTTCCTACCTGTAGCGTCGGACTGTGCACGAGCACCTTAGCCCGCCCGCTCGACACTCAGCCTGCTGTGACCTAAAATTGCATCGAGTAATCTTTTCCGTGTTCGGTGTCTACCTGTCTCTCACGAGCGCGCAACAGAAGCGATCTCACACTTCGCTCTCTCTCTCTCTCTCTCTCTCTCCCTCTGTTACCTTAATTACATCTGCCAAGCCATGATAGATTGATATATATTTAGTCAGTGGCCTATACCCCATAAAACACTATCACCGACTTTCGTTTTCTATTTCATTAATCAAAAGTTTTTTTATTATTCAATCACTCTAACTTGCGGAACGCAAATAAAGCAGTATATAAATATATTTAAATAATTATTTTATCATAGTGCAGGAACCGAAAAATTGTTGATTCTAATTTCAAAATTGAATAGTATCCGAATAAGGGGAAAATGAGTACAGTTTGTGGTTGACAATCTCAGTTAACAGTGACCGTATCTGGTGGTGTGCTCTACCGTACTTTGATCGTCGATTGATCACGGGTTGCGCAAGGCACAGATTTAGAACAGAGTGGCCAAAATAGGCCAACGCGTGGTCACTTCCAATTCTCCAATTGTGGCAAGTGGAAAGAAGTGTAGAGAGAAAATCACCAGCGAAACAGTCGGGTATCGCTTAGACGCGGAAGTGAAAGCGAAATTGTGCATCGATCGTACACAATGAGCGTGGAGTGCGCGGCGGGAAAGGAGTGAGAAACAGGTTAACATTGTCCTGCCCGCGCTCCTTCGTTCTCTCTCTCTCTCTCTGTGATTTCTAGCCAGACCACTTACGATGACGGCCAGTCGGCGCCCAGGGGGCCGCATTTCAAGAGTCATACATACTGTAGGCCACAAACCATGGGACTAATAGTCTATCTTAATGGAACCAATATGTATTGAACCAATTAAGAATTAGAGAGTTCTAATCGCAATACCATTCACTACTTCTATACATCATACATCTCAAACTGCCGGCCTTGATGCCGGTTAGTCACTCAATTTCTAATTCACCAACAAAGACCTCGGCACTGACGCATTACAGTCCTAGTGCCACTCCTTTCTACTCAGGTCAAACCCTTCGGTGAGGGGTCATCAGAAAAGAGGTCATTGGCAAATCAATAGTAAAGTGAGAATATACGGGAAATGTGATAAGAGGGTCATAAAGACCAGTGAAAGGTCACTCACTGGAACCGATTGTTAAGCTGAATTGGAAGTAGAGGCGCAGATGAGCATAGCTCCGTTCCGAGAACACCTCTGAGGGCATGAGTTGGCCTAGCACCCACCTACCTAGGCACGACAATCACCCACTAACCGCACTAATTGGTGACACAGCCCGCGGCAGCCCTAAGACCAAGGCACCACTTGTTGCCGCACTATAAAGCAACAAGCAAACCGTTAGCTTATGGTGATCGCTTGCCGACGGTGGTCTTAGTGATTTGCGCTAAGTCATATAATGATTAAAGTTACAATCGATCCAGCAGTGACTGAGCTGTCAATCGCGCAGGGCCACTTCCAGCTAACGGCGCAGTGGACATTGTCCGGTCCCTCCACGCCGTTCACGCGTTGACCTACTTTTACCACCCACACCTCTCAATTTTATGCAAATTCACGCGAAGACCGCTGGACCAAACAAACAAACAACTGGGCCATAGGGTTCGCGAGCTCAGTCACTGACCAGCAGTGGAGCGGTTAAGTAGCGAGTTAGCGCCAATGTGTTTCACTATGTTCTCTCCGTTCTCGCCATCTTAGTTAATTCATCGATTAGTGACCGATTGTGGAATTACAGAATCGTTTTTTCGTCACTATATCAACAGGAAGTGAGGTCAGTGTCATTCAAAATTTTATGTTTATCACTATTTAGTTTTGATATGTACAAAACGAACTACTTGGCGTTTCTTAGAACATTGTGGTGGAGTGCTTAAGCGTAACCAGAAAATATGTCCAAATAGAGAGCATTGAAGCAAACGATGTCTCCACCTAGCATTATTTGCCTACGTCGCTATTGTTGCTCGATACTGTAGGATGTGCAGAAACATGTTCTAGGCAACATGTCCAAATTGAAAGAGAAAAAAAACACAATTTAAATTAAAACAGTGCACTATGCACTTGAAGGAGAGCGAGGGTGAGGGAGGGGAAGTTATCTGAGCGCGACCAATATCGTTTTAATACTAAAATCTACAAAGAATTCAATTAAATTTGCGAGTTTGGGCGGAGAAAGATTCGGTGTCACACGCGGACGAGGGCCGCGAGCCGTGTCGGGCGCGCGCCACGGCCGACCCTCGACCGGTGGCGCATCGTTGCACCGAGCCTGGCACTAACCACCCGAACCACCGATACAGTGATTGCCATCAGAAGAAGACTTGCAGAGCAGTGATTGTTAGGCTAGTCCGCAACAACACAACCAGACCCGACCTGATCTAAGCCATTCCAACTGGACCTTCCGCTTTGCTACCACTCTACTCTTCTACAGGTAATCCCTGGCTGGTGACGGTAGACAATGCAACCCGCCAGAATCTGATTGTCTTGATGTGGTTCAATTTGTATCTCTCGTTACAGGTATTGTTAGTGGAACTGCATCCGGTTCGCCGGACGCACAGGAACTCTGTCTGGAGTAAGGTGACGAGTTTCTTGCAGATATGACATCTTGCTGTCGGCACACTAATAGCTCGTGATCGATTCAACAGTTACTTCCACTCAAAGCGATGAAACCAAAGGAAAGCTTTCTCAACTATGCACTGCTCTCGACCAACAGATGCAACCCCAGTCAAACCTCATTCAAGGAGGACATTCCCATTGACTTAAGTATCAAGAAACAAGTCTCGATGCAAGCGACACATCCATATGGATTGTACAAGGAGTATGAGCATGTACCCTTTCACAGTCCACCTCACTTTCCCGACTGGACTACGAGGTATTGCTTTTCCAATCTGATGGCCAAGCACTATGGCTACCCATCCAACATCTTTCCCTACATGCTTATCAATCCTAGCTGTCTGGCGGGACCAGAGCTAGACCGAAGACGGGAAGATACCATGCTTGACCCGTTGGTAATGTCATACCGATTACCACCCAGTGGTGTTATCTACCCCTTCCCGATAGACCCATTCGGTAGTGGTACTCCATTTCTAGGCAAAGAACGCCTGGTAGATCGACCGGCACTGTCTACCGAGTCCTCTTCCACCTCATCGTCTTCCTCTTCGCCCTATAACAACCGCGACAGTCCACCCCGAGAGATTCACGAAGTGAAAACGTTCGAGGAGGCAAAGCCAGCACAAGTCTCACTAAGCCAGACTCAGATTCAAGTGATACCTGGCCAACGCAATCAGTCTCAAGTCGGATCTCAAGTTTTCTCAAAGCAACAGATTAAATTGAAGCGATCTTCCAGTCACCCGAGTCTCTCCACGATACCTAAGGAGCAAAATAGTGAAAACAATCGTATTCATCCGACTTTGCCTCGCTCTAAATCAGAATGCAATTTGCATTTGATTAAGTCCTATTCGAGTAATCGGACTCACGCTAAATTCTGTGCCCCAAAAAAGTTATTCGCATCAAACTACTACCAAACCCGAATGAAAGAATCAAGTAATGAAACAAATAACAAAAAGTCGAATGAACAGCCACAAAACATTAGGACTGAGTCACAGACTAGATTTTATCGGAACTACCGCAAAGAAGTGCTAGGTACGAGCCAAACAATGTTATGCACGCTGGTTATCATAAACTAACTGGTATTATTTTTATTACAGAATGTTGGGACAACGAAAAACGTGATTCTGAAATGGCTCGGTGGAAGGGTGATGCGTTAGATTTAAGTGTGAGTACTTCGGTAACAGCAAGCCGAATGGAAAATGACTCTCCCGAGAATGGTAAATCTCACGGTGAAACAGTGGCCCACTATGCGGATAGTTCGAGCGGGGATTATGTTAAGCCCCACCCGCTGGACCTCTACCGCCAGTACTACTACTACTTGATTCACGAGCCTGCCTTTGCATCTCGGGCAGCAGTAGCTGTGGCAGAGACCTATGCCAAGCTCTTGTCCAGTTCTAACCCGATGTCCGAGGAGAAGTTGAGTCAGCAGTACATGATCAGCAGCAGTAAAGCATCGCCACCGGTGTCGGAAGGGTTCGAAGTGCACTCGTTGTACGAGACAAAGCGAACCTCACCTGACTCACTAAGTGGGTCGAGAACTGAGTTACGCTCAGCAGACACTACCAACGGTAATCTAGTTTTTGACCGCAAACGCATCAGTCGACCACTGACAGGGAAGCACGTGCGCCACGGCACTGGCGCCAGTCCAGCCACCTTAGTCAGTCTACGCAACATGATTCAGCAAAGACAGAAGCTGAAGGAGATCGGCAAATTTCACTGCGTTAGCCGAATAGGAGTGAAGGCCAAGGCAAACAAGCGATTGAAGCGCAAGTGAGTATCTGTCCTACCACGATTCCAGCCACTCACATCGCATTACCCGTGATCCCCACCTGTGCTAATTCTTCACTATCACTGTAATAAAACTTATTTATGCATCAGCACAATTGTACACAGCATCTTATTTAATGATTCCTAGACTGTTCAATAATTTATTGCTTGTTACACATGACATTTTAAAATATAACTCACTTGTATTTTTGCATCTAATATTGAATTGGTAAAAAATATAACTTATTAAAAAAATACAAAAAACCAAAACTTACAAATTTTGTTTTTATGTATATTAGAATAATGTGATGCTTATTTAAATTTAATCAAGTTATAAAGTTAAATATTAGTCATTCCGATAAGTTTTCCGGTTTTTTTCTATGTCAAACCTTGAACAC
>DVQH01001985.1:0-11029 GCA_018231625.1 Papilio phestus | reverse complement strand
CTATTTCTAAATTTGTAATCTATGTCAAGATATACAATTTACGGTCATTAGTCTTACAAGATAGACCAGAACCTTCGAAAGAAGATGGCACTTTAAGAATATGTTTTACATAGATTACAAATTTAGAAATAGATTGAATATTGCCACAGAGTTATTACATTCTTTAAAACATCAATAGTTTTTTTTTTATAAAAATTAAATTTGTGTAATCCACATGTGTGATAATTTAAGTAACGAATGTTCACGTTAATTAACATTTAAATCTCATTCATGGACTGAACGTTGCTTGTTAATTAAGCCAACTTTTTTACTTCATCGTTGAACTCTATGATACACTTTGCAAATAAAATAGTGCTAGACGAAAAAACTATTAATAACGACAAGATATGTAACTATTTATTAAAAAAAACTTTAAAATTCCTATTCTCGTTAATTGCTATCGTATAGAAAATATAATCCTGTAGTGTGTGTAGTAAGTGTATCCTGCAAAGAAAAGACACTTCCACGAGTTATAATTAGTTAAAAAAATATTATCTTATATTGACTTTGTTCCAAATATTAATCACTTAATTTTTGTATCTAACAAAAATCTGTATTTTTAACTCACTTACATACTTAATAACTCCTTGACATTTCATCTTAAGTTAAAATAAGGCATTAATTTATAAAAGAGTATAATCAAAATCGTAAATAAGATGTTGTTAGTTAAACGCTCTCCGCCGAGCTTTACGTGAGTACGGTAAGAGGTAAAAAAATAAGATGCCATTTCGTTTTACGCCGAAAAATAAGCGAATTTATACCTATTAGAGCTTTAAAGGCGAGATTTATAGGGTATTTTGTATGAGGTTTGATGACTTAACTGATATCATCGTAAGAAACATTTCTCTTCAATTATTTAAATCTTATTAACTATATAAATATATTTCCATGAAAATCCAAACTATCTGAGCCAACCAATGTAAAATCCAAAGAGTATATAATCTGGCATGCTCTTTTCTGCAAAAAAAATGATCCAATGAGGGAATCAACAAGCATCCAGAATGTCATCACCAGCTCGTTATACGTCCCCACCGAGCGGCTCGGAGCCTTCCCAACCACGCTGGCCAAATGTACATATAAAATTTCATTGGTACATCCTGGGATTCGAACCCAAGACCTGTAGATTATAAGTCAAGAGCTTAAACCACTGAGCCACTGACGATCCAGAATAAAGTAAGCTAAAATTACAAACTATCAAAACTATCTAATAAAAACTCGTGTGTCCCCACATAACTCTTCAATATAACTATTTATGTTGTGTTAATAACGTCCTCAGAGGATCCTCAGAAGTGGATTATACATTTTAAATTAAATTAACCTTATCTGGCTAACTTATTAAGCCTTTTGAGACGCAAGTTGCGATGGTCGCGGGGACAACCTGCTGAAGAGGACACGCCGTTGAATGCAAAGCACCGACGAGTGCGCTGGGAATAAATAAAATACTTGTTAGCTCACTGCTTTAAAGTATGAGAAGAAATATAGACCATTAAATTTATTTTACTTTACATTGTTAAGTTCACAACAAATTTTTTAAGAATTCCAAAACATTCTTTGTCGTAGTAAAAATTTGAGTACTATAGTTAGTAGTTTTTATTTAAAACTTTTCTTGCACTTTTTCTTAATTAATGGATTTTATCAACTACATTACTTATCTAGTAAATTATTTTAACAACGCAATTGTAAGAGAACTAAGTTTTTTAGCAATATAAGCATGTATGCTATAAATATTTGAAAAAATCACTAATAAATCACTATTCAATAAAAAAATATACGACGAGACATTAAGAGTAAACAGAAAAACAGGCCGCCATCAAAAGTTTTTCTTATAAAAACGAAATAAAATAATTCCAGTCAGATACAAGATAATATTATTTTATGTTTGACCGTTAGATACCTGTTCTTATAAAGCCTACTCCCATTTCTGTTACAGTGTTAATAAAACGAAATAGGAAAGTTGTCCGGGAACGCGTCAAATGAAAAAGTTATCGCACGTGATGATACTGCAAAGCCAAGCAGAGCCACCTAGCGGCCGTTACGGCAAACTAATTAAGAACTCCCAACTTCCTCAAAAACTAAAATATTCTTCTAAAAATGTCACCTCCTTGTGTACGTGATACAAATACTGATTATTTTTGTTTTCAGTTACGTACATGTATTACTTTTTCAATCTTTAATTTAAACATTATATTTGTCAACGATTTAAACCAAAAAAAAGAATCTTAACAAAGATACTAAATGTCATCGACATTATTTAAAACACCGATCGAAAGTGCACATTTAATCATATAGCAATTAAAAAAAATGTTTATACACAAAGTAAAAAATAAAATCAAAGTCTGTTAATAACATTCCGTATCTATATTACATTTGAAAGTATGACACGAAAGCGACCCCCGAGAGCTATGATTCGCGGTTGAGATCTCATTACGCGGCGTAATCGGAAGCCAATTCCACAAGAAATGCCGCAGCATTTAATTAAAAACCCGAGCCCCGTCTACACTTTAAATATATTTCTGTTATAGCAAAATAGAGCAGACGATGAGAGCACTCACGTTGGATATGAATCCTTTGCAACCTATTTCAACAGTTATTGACCACTTGTCCGGTGAATCGACGTTAAAACGCAATATCCTGACTGGGATACTCAAAATTTTCTCCCTGTTTTTATTTTCATTTTCTACTGCAATTCAAACATAAAATCGAAAGGGTTTAGTACTAAAAGTAACCGTTGGTTTCCATTGATGAAACGAATCGATATTGTTTGCGTTACTTTAAAATGATCAGCTATCGGAGAGATAAAGAATCTGTTAGAATTTTCTAGAAGGAGGTTAAGCAATCATATCATGTGAGTACGAAATACAGTAAAGAGGTATAATGTACGTCTATTAAAATGACGCACGCTCATAAAACGATATTGCAGTTTGATAGACCGCTGGGAGAACGAGAGTGTCGGCGGCTGCCACTTAAATGTATTATTATCTAGCCCCGACGCTGACCCCACTCGGACCATCCAAGCTATACAATTAATACAATCTACTTCTTAATCACTTCGAGCGATCCTCAATTAAACACTAAACCAATTTATTACGCACGATTGTTATCAAATTAAAAATAGGCGAGAGTGGCTTGAGGACATAGTCTTCTAGTCTGAGATTTGATTCCTGGACTATTTCAGTTTGAAACGAGTTTGTGATCGGAAATCCTACATACAAACATTACACACTCTACAAACAATTTCTTTTATGGATTTTACGTGGTCAGAGGAGGTTTCCATTGCCTAATTATTCGAAAGTTGGTATATAAACATTTAAGAATGGATAATGGCATCTGCAGGCTTCTGAGAAGTACTGGTTTCGACTGTGAGGAGACAAGTCTATGAAAACAATGTATCATAAAAACTGATTTGTCGGAGCGACGAGGGTAGAGTGAACATTTCAATAGGTATCAAAATAATTGTATATAAAGTTGTTTTCGTCAGCACGCACTGCTGTAATTGCGCCCTTCATTTGCATATCAATCGACATTAGGTTCCATTCTGCGTGCGCGGCCGCGACACTGTCCTAAACATTTTATTACATTCCTTGCACGTAAAATATAATATCCCTACCACACTCAGACGTACGCGCCGCGAACGAATATCTAAATGTAATTTCCATGCGTTGTCCCCGCAATGTTTTCCCAGAAAATATTAACATGGAAGGCAAGGGGCTGAATCTCTCCTAAGTAAGTTGCAAAAAATGTACGTGATTTTACTTCAAAGTCCCTTTTGTCTTTATGGAGGGAAGGCATAAAAGTACAGACACGGGAATGGCACATACGAAAAAATTACGCAGCGTAATGATGATGTGTTCGCACTTTCTTTAAAGAAAAAAACAAATATTTTCCTTTTTAGAGCACAAATGTATTCAAAACGAAACTCGACTTCTTTATGTACAGAATATGAACGTAAGATTAAGATTATTAGAGCGATATGTTTATTCAGAGTAATATATACTTCTTTATTGTACTCGTAGAATGGATATAACAACATAATATAACAATCATTATTGTCGACTACAACCTTGGCTATTAGCCAGAGACAGTCGTATGATTATAAAGTTAGCCTTCAATAAAAATTGTAAAAACTTTCCCTCACTTTTAAAACACAGTGTTTTTTTTCACGATAATTTACGGGCACTAAAATTACTGAGAATTAACTATAAATAATATTAGATTGGCTCAAGAAACAGCCTTTACTTAGTCACAATTGATGGTGTTAATGGAGAGAGAGTACACTCCGTGATGACCACGGGGGGTCTTCGATGGACTCTCTACGGGATATTTCTATATGTAAACACCCCCTAATGTATGGAACATTTTATTCACTAAGTCAATTTCCACGTCCAAAGTGTATATTTGTTTGTGCTACGATATCCCAAGTTAACGAACCCTTAACAAGTTCTTATTCCCTACAGATTACTTTGTCTTTTGTATTTAATGATATGAAATTGTTTATCTTGTAAGCTATAAGCAAAACATGAAATAGAACTTAAATCTATGTAAACGCACAATGTAGCAAAACATAATTCAAATATCAAGGAACAAAATATGTAACAGTTTGTTAGAAATTTTTTAACAGCGGCAAAGCAAGTTGAAAGCAAAGAATATTGTTCGAAAGCGAGCGTCAGCGAAACTCATTTATATTTTGTGGCTCCAGCAGTTGATGTCGTAAATCCAGGAGATGCTAACATCGTAAAGTTCGACGCGCTCGCCTAAGTTCGACCTTCCAACCATTCCTTCCTTATTCATATTGCTATCCTTATCCTATATTTTTAGATAGACAAATGTTTGTGAAATATCTTTTAAATTTTAAAATCCTACCTTAATAACGCAAATTGTACAGACATTAACACCTTTTCTGAAATCTAATTTAAAACGTATTAAACGTACTCGTTCTGTCGAAACAATAGAATAACTAACACAATTAAATTTTAAAACAAAATAATGAGAACAAATTTCTACGTTCCGTTTTACTAATTTATTAAACGCTAACACTTCAAACAGCATTAATGAGTAACTCAATTGTCGAAGCGAGGGTTCTCGTGGACAAAAGGTTGCAGCAGTCTGAAAGGTCCGTTTAAAGAAGTAATTACAGGAGCGGCAAGTTCGGGCGACGCCAGCGCCACGCTACGGCAGCAGTGCGACGTCATTAGTATGCTACGTACGCCCCGCCAGCAGAGGCGATAACGCAAATTCGTTTGGCCGAACATCTCGCTAATAGAGTTTCACTAATTTATAAGACCGTTAAGCCACATCCACGGCGGACCTGAATAAAATTGTCCGCCAAGCGACGTAAAAAGGATTTGACGATAGACCCTTTTACACATTTGATGTGACTCAATCTCTTGTTCACTGCTGTGAGGGAGAAGTCTTAATTATGTACTGTTTCTGCGCGATGCTACATTTCTTTTTATGTTTTATTGTTCTGTTTAAAGAAACAATATCAACATAGATTTTATAGTGATAAATATACTATACGAAATCAGAAAGTGATCTTGGCGTAAATACTACATTTGCATAGTTTTGCGTTAGAGATAAAAGGAAAGAAGAAAGTAACAGATGAAAAGAAACATTATTAATACATAATACTAACACACAATCTATTCTTTTTTTTAATTATAACATCAGTAATGCAGTTTAACTCTTGTGGACGCAGTATTGTCTTTGGAACGTCTTTCATTTTATTCCTAACTCTTAATATTTCTTCTATAACATTGGCTTTAACTTATAATTAAGCTCGCTCTGTAAATTTTCCACTACAGTCTTCGACATTCATTCTTTAGCTAATTTTGTACTGTACTGTTGTACAATGAACGTATTAAAACGTCCGTTAAATTAGGCTATGTTGCTGAATCCAGTTATACGATAGGGACAGGGATAAAAAGTGCATAATGAAAAACATTCTTAATTAAAATCCCGATGTACTTATAAGCCACGGGCCGACGACGCACCTGGGGAGCATTAAATTACAGCGACTCATAAGCACCCTTGACGAAAAAAATGTTCATACAAAAAGCGGGCAAAATATTAGGTCACATCCACATTGACGATGTTGCGATAATTATATGAATTAACCCTTATTCTTGGGCTGGCTAACTACCAATTAGAAATAATTGCAGCGATAAATCCACTAAACAAACTCTGATTTTATGTCTAACAATTTATAGGGATACACAAATTTACAGGGACGCAAACTTACAAAGTCAGCGTAAAATTGTAAATCTTTTTAATATATCTAGTTACTCTTATTAAGGTATTTTTTGTTGTATAAAACATTTGATTCTCAAATTCAGCTTAAATTAATATTATTTTTCTATCTACGTCAATGATCTTAAAAACCTTATAAAGCTGTTAGTAAAACAAGCATTACCTTCGGGGTTTTGTTCTTTCTGTCTGTAATTTTACGTTTAATTTTATTTAGATTTACAGTTTAAGATGTTAGCTTTAAACTGCTCTGCCAGAATTAGCATCTAGAGAATAATTAAGACAATTACAGTACAGTAAAGCATAACGTGACGGTAAATATTCATAATTTATTAACAAACATGAGGGCATGAAGAACCCGGCCAGTTTGTGAAGCCGGCCGTCGTTATATCGTCTCAGCCACTTTATGTTACGAAAATTTCATTTTAGAGGGTTTGTTCGTCCCCTAAACGCAACCTAATTCATTTTACAACAACATCCGGTCTCGGATTTAGCTAATAAGAGAAGTAATCATTTAAAAATATTTTTAAGGGATTTGTGATTGATAAACAAAGCTAAGAGCCTGCGCACACTTAAAACTAAACTATCGCACAACTGTTTAATCGCGCTTTGATTCCTATATTTTTATGTTGTGCAGTAACTGTTGCATGGGCTACAAACAATCGACAATCGCGCAACTGTTTAGTCAAAGAGGTGCGCCCGCTCTTAACACGCTTACTGAAATCTAATAATAAAAAAAGAAGAGCGGTAAACGATAAGGGAATCTGAACTTCATGATTTAGTGCAAGACGTTCTGTGTAGGTATAGTTACAAAGTACAGTTCGTCAATGTACGAAAGTTGCACATCAGCAGTTCTTTATAGAAAAGCGCAGCGCGACACGCAGCGCTGTTTTATTTACACTACTGTTAAAATTTACTCGAAACTCTAAAAGAATAGGATATAAAGAGCAAACTCGAGTCTCCAAAATAAAGTGGGGCGTCATGCTAAGCTATGCGACATGTTACTCCGGAACTCTGAGACTCCGCGTCGAAGCACTTTATCTCTCACACTTTCAACTTCTTCCTTTTTGTTACAAAATGCAACCCGTGTAGATAATTTACTAACTCAATATTTCTTAGCACTTACAAAATCTTTCGTGTTCCTTTTAATGCAAGTAGCATAAGTTGTGTAGTACAAGCATGCAAGAGGTTTTGCTCTTTATTTTACCACTGACAACTTTGTTATATTTCCTTACAAACATTTGGCTATACAGAATCTTCCTACTTTAATATTGTAAATGCTCAAGTTTTGATGGATGTTTGGTAGAGTTTGTAGCATATACTGAAGAGTGGATCTCGATAAATTTTGGCTTAGATGTAGAGAATGGTCTGGAAGAACACATAAGCTACTTACTTTGTTTATTAAAAATCACGTTTCATAGGTATAGGTAAAATGACACATTTTTTTTTCCATAACAGTAGCATTTTTAAATAAACCAATATTTTTTAAGTAAATCGATTAGTGTTGTGTTAAGATTGCGAGGGAACAAGCGGCATCCGGCAGCGAGCGAGCGCTAGTATTGCGGCGCTCTAACTCGGATTTATATCGTGCGAGGAGCGCTGTTAAAAGTAGGCCGGAAATCGCATTAAGACGCCTTTGAGGCGGTTAGCTGTCCATCCTCTAAGAAAACACCACGAAAATTCTGATGTAAACGGAATAAATACAATTAAAAGAAATTTAACACAAAGGTAGAAGTTTAAAAATTCTGTTTTACTTTTCATTGGTATAAATCGTTATTTTTAAACCATGTTTTTTTTATAAAAGCAAAGACCTTTTAAGGTACCTAATTATTCTATTTTTTATCTTTATTTTATAAATCACTTACAAAACTTCATTGTAAACCACTACGTTGAATAGGCACACTAAATTTTGATAACGAAAAAGAAAATTCCATTCATATAAAAAAGATTACATCTCCGTATTGGGAAGGGATAAGATTGCGTTGTTCTGTTATTTCAAGTAGATTACCCAAATTCCGATGAACGTCACGGCACAAGTCGTGGTTATATAGGTAGGCCGTCGAGGTCGGGTCTTCGACGTACCCAGTCTAACTCACTAGGGTTGTACCCACTTTACTAACGTCCAGGTATAAATATTAAATCAGTACTCGTTTAAATGTTGGCTTCGGTAGTTAATAGCTATTTTAAATCCATAGTTATCTTAAGAAGGAGTAGTGAATATACTAGAACCAATTTAATAATAATCAATGAAGAAAATATTGCAATTACTCCATGCAAAATTTTCATTTCAACTTTTTATTTGAAACATTTTTGTAGACAACCACGTTGCTATAGAATGTCGATATCGCCGGCAGTGCGTTCCAACCCTACCGCCGATAGTTCAGTTCACCTGTCTCTCGAAGATTTCGCTTCCCTCTAATATGAAGGCCTATCTAAATTCATATGACCGGTGAACGTTTGTTTCCAGAATGTTCTGGTCCGCATTCGAACACCGCTTCCGTTAGACACAATTGAGCAAGTTTGCATTTTTATCTTTTTGTTTTCATGTAGTGAATATGAATGCAGTCTTTGTCTAGATGCAAGAAAGTAAATTACGATACTTCTTCGAGTTCTATCTTACTTTTATTTAAAGCATCTAAAATACATGTTACTGTCTATGAGTTCCTAATTCGACGGAAAATCCATCAATCCAGTTATCCAAAGTTCAAATTCAATAAAAAACGTATTTATTCCTATCCACCTAAGCAGTCATCACAAACATCATAAATAATCATAACATCATAAAAGTTTTGCACTTCGCCGTAAAGCTCGTGAATCTCAACTTGAAGTCTGAAAGCTCTCTTCAGGTAATCAGAACTTAATGAAAAGTGCGCGCGGCCTCCTGCCTCCGCCTCTACCTCCGCTTACCCAAAATTTTAGGGGTCACGTAAAATATTAAAGAGACTAGATGAAGTGGCCAGAGATTCATTGCTCTTGCTTGTTTTTATTATTCGTAAATAACACGGGCCGACACGTCTGTATGCTTATAACATAAAACCGTGGTGCAGTAAACCCCTGCCCCAACCACTCTGTATCTCGTAAATGTTTGAGAGTAAGTCCGTGTGTAGCATTACCCTGCCTTCAAATATTTTACTCCTACATATTTTTTAATGTTTCTCTCCGACGTCTTTATATCTACTCTGTACTTAAAGAATAGTAAAATTGTTGTACTATTTTGGATTTAGTCATTATTGAAATATGTATTTGAAACAGTATTGAGAAATGTTACACTTACAACCTCACTATGTAACTATTTTGATTAAATTGAACGACAATCTCTAATACAAATAAGATATTAATTAACATTACTTTACTGAATACTGTTTAAATGATAAATCCCTTCTCTAATAGACATTATTCTAATAAACATGATTGATTGCCATCGCCATTAACTCATTGCTACGAAGCTTTTGATCTATTGAAGCGTTGACCGCATTTGAATGTGGTTCATAGTTAATCACACAAAACGTTTCTGTCTGTTCTTCGGTACTATGTGAATAGTAGTTAAAACGTTTAGCTTATTGTAATAATTGGTAAGATAATGTAAAACAATTTATTAGGTACCAGTTACAATAGTATGTATTATTAGAATGTAAGATGTACCAGTTACGAAAAATCTTTATACATGCTTACGTTATATTTCGAAAATAAAATAATTAATGTATCACACGTTATGTGACGTGATTTTGATCTGGCATCCAAAGTACATCTTTTTTCTCATCACAAAAAGGCTCTGTTTAAAAAATAAAATTGCTAGTAATGACGTGTGTGGCAGAAACATTTACATACATTAATCTAAAAGTAAATTTAAAATCCACAAAGTTTATAAATATTTATTGTCCCGTATTAAGTATTGTAAATGATCAGTGACAGCAGTCAGTGTGCAAGGATAGGTCGGAAGCTAATGCGGGGTAGTGCGGTCTGATTCTCAAACGGAATATATTTTTCTTGGAAAGCTTCCAGTGTGGACCCACCGGTGATTGGTTACCGCACTCACTCACTGAGATTCTCACTTGTTTATTAAAAGCCAAGGTTTTCTTACTCGAGCCACTTTAAAAAATTATTAAAGAATAATTAATTAATTTAAATTAATAAGCGTAATAGCGCTAACATAATTGTAGGTGGGAATGTTTGATTCTTTTACATTAAATGAAATAACATTTGTACATTTTTATACTAATGGTTATTTCACAAAAAAAAAGCTTTTTATCCATAAAATGAAAACGATTACATTTGTTATTGCATATTATTTAATTTTAATTTAAAATCACAGAGTTATTGTCTGGCACCGATTCAAAATTGGAAATTCCATGCGATCGCAGGACCGTCGACTAACTAGTATTTCATGAAATATTTCATCATGGGCTTTCATAAAATGCAAAGTAGTTTAACACAGTGGAGAAATCCAGACAATAATCATAAATAGTTGGCGAAACCACTCACGTATTCAATAACCAGTGGACGTGATAAAAAAAATAACTTATAATGATAATCTACTATAATACTAGCTTTTGCCCGCGACTCCGTCCGCGTGGATTTCAAAAAAACAAAAGTTAGTAGCCTATATATTCTTCCAGACTATCCACTACGTATATGCCAAATTTCATCTAGATCCGTTCAGCCGGTTAGTCTACAAACTCTAGCAAGCATCCATTCATCTAAACTTTCTCATTTATAATATTGGTAAGATTATTAAGATAGAATTAAC
>DVQH01001984.1:0-11031 GCA_018231625.1 Papilio phestus | reverse complement strand
TAGCATCTGCATGAGTATACTATAGCATATGCTACAATATATATTATCAATTTTGGGTTTATCTTTCACTATTCAAAAAAGGAAAATAAAAAAGTCAAAGTAAAAGAGAGTATCTTTTACTCTTTTTTGTTGACAGCATCTTTGAGATCACGAACACAAATATAAATAAGTTGATGCGTCTCACTTCTCAATGCATCTCTGTGTATATATGTATTAATCTAAGAAACCCATAAAATAAATCTTAACTTCTTCTCGCTTTCTATTTCTTGCTTTTATATCTAAATATGAACACACAAGCAGTCACTAACATCTCAGCGTGATGTTCATAAATCAGTACACAAGATTCCGAGCCAAAATCTAGTGCCAATGTTTCAATGTGTGTATCAAAACCACCGGACGAGCTGGAAGAAGACGAAACATTGAAAAATGAGAGAAAAACAATGAAAAAAGAAGAAATATAAGTGAAAGTCACAATGTTTCAGTAACTCGACTCACTCTTTCTCTTCTTTCACAGTGTGACAGGAATTAAATAAATTAGAAAGACAGCAAAAAGGGGAAAGTGCGAGATACTGACCAAAGTAAATAACTGTCGTGAGGGTTGATCATAATTTATATCTTGTCCCAATCTGATCCGATCTGTCTTTGGCAAAGGGGATACTGAAAGCAAATGAAGGAAGAGGGAAAAAGAATGAGAGTAAAAGAAAATCAGAGAAATGAAGCAAAGTGAAAGTGTTCTTTCCCCATTTGGTCATCCTCAATGTTCCATCACTCTTTCCGTTTACACTCTTTATTTATGATGATGATGTCACCAACGTTTGTGAAACTTCGTGTGTGTCCAGCCTGTTCAATCGATTGCCATATCACTCTTTCTAACTCTCTCTCTCTCTCTCTCTCTCTCTCTCTCTCTCTCTCATACACCCTTTTACTATTTCTCTCTCTTTTCTTTCTCTCTCTCTCTCTCTCTTTCTGTCACTATTTCTCTCTTTTATTTTCTCTGTCTCTTTTTTCTTTCTCTCTCATACACCCTCTTATCATTTTTTTTCTTGTTCATTCTCATTCCTCTTAAATTTTTCAATTATATACTCATTTTTTATTTATCCTTGTTTTTCATTTATTTTTTGATATCACAATTTCACAATTTTTTACTTACTCTCAATTTTTTACTCATTTTATTTTGTTATACATTTTAATTTGTTTTCTAGATTTATTATTTCAATTTTTGTTAGTTTCTATTTTTTATTTGTTCCTCCTAAAATAAAGTTGTCCCCAGTGGTGTGAGGATGCTGTCATGCAAGATGGCTAACATCCGGTAGATTGGTCGAGCTTTGGAGAAGCGAAGACAGATTGCTTCCTCATTTGAAACTCAACTCAAGCTTTCTCTTTCTCTCTCTTTCTCTCTCTTTTTTTCTCTCTTTCTCTCTCTTTTTCTCTCTCTCTCTCTTTCCCTCTCGCCCTTACAGCGAGCTACGCTGCCTGTTTCACGCTTTTCATCATCATCATCTGTTGCGCCATTGTCCCCTCATCTTTCTCTTTCCCTCTTTAATCTTTTTGCCCTCTCTCAACACTCAACTCTGGCCTTATTGTCAATTGGCCTTGACATTGAGCTATCATTCCGCTTTATTTTCATTGTATTATCTTGTTTAAAAATCAAAAGAAAAACGCGAACAAACATCGATGAATGACAGTAGCAACAATAACAACCGAAAAAACTCAAAAACTCACTCACTTTGATCACATTTAATTAATGATTTTATTTTACATTACAATAATATGTTATCAATCTTGTTACAATTTAA
Source organism: Papilio phestus (assembly GCA_018231625.1). Taxonomy (NCBI): domain Eukaryota; kingdom Metazoa; phylum Arthropoda; class Insecta; order Lepidoptera; family Papilionidae; genus Papilio; species Papilio phestus. The sequence continues at coordinate 9,235 of DVQH01001984.1, read as the reverse complement.
AATATGTCAATTTAGTTTAAATTTATTTGATATACTTTTTCACTAACATCTCATTCTTGACTTTGTGATTGAACAATTTAATTTAGTTTAAGTGGAACTAGGATGTCTTTGAAGTAAGGTTATTGGAGATCACTAATCGATCAAGAAAGTTTTGCGTCATCAATTTTTTGTTCTTGTTTTAATCAGAAAAATGAGAAAATGATAAAGTTTAAATTTTGTATCGACTTTGAAAAATTGATCAAATTATACAAAAATGTTGTTATAAGAGTAGTAAATTGAACGATGTAACCCTGAGATCCAATAAAAAATAGCCGAGTCGCTTGTTGCAAATTAAATTAGTAGATTAGTTGGTAATATATTTGATTAAATTAATACAAAAGTTTGCACAAGCATTCACACACACTAACACATAGTTTCGCTCACTTATCTCTATCTATCTCTTGTTCTTTCAACATTATTCCATCATCGTAATGAGTTTATTCAATTTGACTGATCCATTCTCATCTGATAAGCTCAATAAAAAAGAATATATAGAAAAGAAAAATGCATTTGAGTGGGGAAAATGTAAAAAAATTGAAATATTAAAATAAAACACATTTGAAAAAGATTCTTTAAAGAAAAAATCCACTGTAATAGACACCGTAATATTTTAATTTGCCTTAATAGCAAAAAAGGAAAAAAATTGCACTCACGGTGCCAGTCACTGTCCTTGACATTGCTCACCCTATTATCTCGTGGTTGGAAATGTGAGAGAGGGAGAGAGAGAGGAAGAGGGAGAGGAAGGGAGAGAAAAGAGAAGAAGAAAGAGATAGAGAGAAAAAGAGAGAGAGAAAGAGAGAGAGAGAGAGAGAGAGAGAGAGAGAGAGAGAAACGGCTGCTCTAAGTGAAAAAGGTACTTTTGACATAATTGCATTATCGAGCCGATGTCAGGGTTTCTTTGCAAAAGTGAGCTAGTTCGCGCTCTGGTTCGCAGTTGATCTCATCTTCCAATGTCACACAGAGAGAGAGAGAGAGAAAGAGAGAGAGAGAGAGAGAGAGTTTCCAATTTGCCTAAGTGCGACACATACAATAATGATGGTGGAGAAAATGACTCCATCGCGGTGTCTCTTCAGTGATAAGAGTCAAATTAATTAGTGGGCTTGAACGAGAGAGAGAGGGTTTTGTGAAAACAAAGTAGAAGATAGAACATCTTTCTTTGCTAAAGCTATCCATCAGACCACTGCCAATTGGGATGGACACCAAGAGAAAGAAAGAGAGAGAGAGAGAGAGAGAGAGAAAAGGAGAGTGAAAGAGAGAGAGAGAAAAAGAGAGATGAAGAGAGAGACAGGGAGAGAAAGGAAAAGAGAAAAAAGAAGAGAGAAACAGAAAGAGAGAGAGAGAGAGAGAGAGAGAGAGAGAAATGGAGAGAGAGAGGAAGAGATAGATAGAGAATAGGAGAAAGAAAGAGAATAAGATATTGTGTGTGTATTAAAGCGACACCAACAATAGCAGTCAAAAAGTACAATTCGCACCGCTATCTTATCACCCGGAATGCTGGAACCAACTGGCAATTGCACCCAAACCAACGCCCGAGGATTACCCGTGGATGGCACTTGGCCGATAAGACCAGTCAAAGCTCGCTTGACAGTGGTCAATTTCTCACAGTACCAACCAGCTTTTAGGTACCGTTTTAACTTTTCAGCTATATATACATACACCATATATAAACAATACAGATTGCATGCAAAATTTAACTTATCTCTGTTTCACAAAACGCTGTGTGTGTGCAAACTGTTGATTTATGCATGTTGTTGCCATTCACACAATGCGGAGACTCTCTATCTTAAATTTGAAATTATAATTTAGAACATTTAACAAACTAGTTTCAGTTTTTGAAATGATAACAATTAACTGTTAGGAGTAAATTTGTAACATATCTCAAATTTATTCTATGTGTTTGTGTGTTAAAACAATACAAATGTTATCATTTCACATATTAGCTATTCATATAAAAAAAGCCTAACACAAACACAAGTGTAGAAGTGTCAGTTCACATGTTATCATCTCACTATACAAAATAATAAGATCACATTTGTGTAACAATTCAATAATGTGTTTTTTGCTGTTGCCAACTTTGACTGACGACTCTCCCGTTGATTCAGTTATCATCAACATCACCGTGGTATATAGACCAATGGTGACTTTCTAATTGGCAAGACAAACAACTGATTGTTGTCACTCTGATGTAAGACAAGAGAGGAGACAAGATGAAAGAAGTCGGCATCTTTTTCGAATTCTACTGGACACGTCCATTGATCTTTTCAAAAGCATTCGAGAGGAACAGAAAATGACTAAAAAAGCAGATTCTTCTAATTTAAAGAGTGTGCCGGCATCTCTTTGCTTAGTGTACTTGTGTTTTGTCTCGTTAAGAGCTCGTTAAACGCTGAATGAGATGTTCCAAATTGGTGAGTATGAGAAGGAGAGAGTGAGTACCGGTAACGTGCTTGGAAAGCTAATAATGTCTCAAAATGTGGCCTTGAGTAGATTCATTCTCTCGATGTTGCCCAATGCTAGCATCGTAGAGTGGACAATGGTTTATTTGGTTTTACTTGGCAAACACGATAAATCAGCTTTTCTTTCTCAGTTTCAAAAGTCAAAACCCGCATGTTCACTTCTCTAGCTTTTTCGAGAGTCACCTTGTTGACACAGTCATGATTAATCAAATTAAAAAGATCGAATAGAAATAATAATAAGAAAAAATAAGATAAAAAGATTATACCTTCTATTGTTCTAGATCACAAAAATAAACAATCTATTAGAAGCGATGATCCATCATCATCACTCGTAAGCAATAATCATATTTTTTCCTTCCAAATATCAATTTTTATGATTTGTGTTTTTGTATTACACTCGTTTCTGGGCATACTTGGGCAAGTAACACAGAACAAGAATAATTTTTTATTTTAAAAAAATATTTGAGAACAATTTGATAAATTGATTTAATCTATTTAAGCTGTATTTTAAGCTGTCAACGAGAATAGCTCGGGCAAGTTGATAAGCAAATCGATGAAGCCATCACAGTTGTGATGATGACAGCATTGTGATGATGAAGATGATGATTGTGATGATAAATCAAATAGATTACGTCATCGTTCATTGTCAATTCAACCAATGAGTAGACTGACATGCAAATTGTTTTCTGCACTTGTGGCTATCTTTAAATAGACAATAGTAATATCTTTATTTAATTAGAAATTAATTAGATTTATACACTTTAATGAAACTTAGTTTCTAAAAATTAAGATCCTAACATTACAACACAGCCCACTAAACGTTCCATTTACTAACTTAATTATTACCGCTGAAAATTTCATTACTAAGACGTATTATTAAATTGTATTTCATTTAATAAAATTTATTAGTAAGCTTGAAATTTGATTAACGTATAAATATATCACAAAGATTCCGTTTGCAAATTTGTTTTACTTTTTTCTCCCTTTCCACTGCCGACTTCTTTCTATGTGTGCATATATGTGTGTAAGGTTTATAAGCTTGAATAATTGATTTGATTTGATTAATAGCAAAGAGAGAGAGAGAGAGAGAGAGAGAGAGATGAATAGAAGGAAGGAAGTTAAATACTGAAACTGCACAAGACACAATAGCGCACGTGTTTTCAGGGTCAAAGTTGATGCGAGTTAGCATAGTCAGTAGAGAGGGAGAGAGAGAGAGAGAGATTAATTTACACTGGACAAATGAGGTTTTGTGTGTGTAGAGTGCCCGAGGGTTCAGGGTCTATTCGATGATCGTTGCGTAATTGGGTCCGGTTTTGTTGCTTCACTCTCTCACTATAGTCCACGATTTACCCAAACCAAGTGCTCATTGTGCTCTAGCTAGCTGTGCAAAACGGTAACACAATCCACAGACGGTTTGGACTTACCCTCCCCCACTGTGACTTGCATCTCGCCATCCAAATTATATTAATAGTCTCTCTCCTAATGGCTCTGCAGAGATACAGTACGGATTTTGGGGGGGTTTTCACTCTGGTTTTCTCTATTTCTCTCTCTCTCTCTCTCTCATTCTATCTCTCTCTATTTTTTCTCTCATTTTATCTTTCTCTTATTCTCTCTCTTATTCTATTTCTCTCTCTCTCATTTAATCTCTCTCTTAATCTCTCTCCCTCTCTCCCTAACTTTCAGATTCAATGTCTCCCACTGATTAGCCTTCTCTTATTCTCTTATACCAAAATGGATATATCTCTCTCTTGATGCATGCTGGTTAAACCTAATAATGTCTGTACCCCATTCTGCATCTCCATTACCATCTCTTGCCCACTCTCGTTTTGTCCGACCCTCACCCCAGCATCTCTGGTTGCAAACTCAAGGCCAATTACAGCCAAGTACTCCTCACTGCACTCCCTACTCCCCTAGTCACGTGCCCCATGATTCTTGTTGTATTCTTATTATTATTATATTCCATTTGCCACTTAAGTCTTCTTTTCTTTGATTGTTTTTTCTATGCATACACACATACACATTCATGCATAGTTTGTTGCTAATCAAAACATGCCACGTGCCAAAGCTTTTGGTGGTTAATCTTTTCAGTGTTTGTTAAGTGTAATGATGACAACAAAGTAATTATTTGTACACATATAGAAAAACATTAAGAAAAGGTTTTATTCAAAAGGATTTAGTCATTAATAATATTATTTATTTATGAGCTGTTGGTGAAAATATAACACTTGAATCATTTGTAAAACAATTTGTTAGGAATTTTCTTTAGAGGATTAATTAGGTATTTTTTAATTTTAATGAAGTTAATAAAAATAGTAAACTTATTATATTTAATATATTTATAGTTTTTAAATGTTTTTTGGCTTGAATTCATACAATTTTGCTTCTGTGTTGATATAAGATTGCTGCAAACAGTAAATTTGATGTAAAAACAAGTTTTTAAATTTCCATTGTTTGCATTGTTCTATTTTGATTTTTAGTGAATCTTGTTTGTGTAACCAGTAATCATTATGGTTGAAATCATACTCAAAACATGCTTTTTTCTCTCTCCCTCTCTTCCCTTCTCTCTGGTTCAACGCCCCAACGTCACTGGAACCAATGATGATAGTGCCACTGTGTGTGTGTAGAGTGTCTCGTTAGGTCTCGACACAGGCACCAATCAGACTGGTGGCACGAAGCAATTGGATCAGATTCAGACTCATCGTGAACTAGCCTTCACCATGCCACCAAGCTCATCATCAATCAGAGCCAATCAACATGAGCCAAACGAGAGGCAGGCAAAAGTTTGCTTTGGGTCCGGTCCGCGGTGGCACCCAAAATGACAAATGAACTTGAGATTAGTCTTAATTGCCACCCTTCTACCCATAAGTCAGCGTATATCAATGACCACCCACAGTGAATATACAATATTCACTGTGTGTGAATATTTGATCTACTAGTTCTTCTTTTTCTCTCTTAGCATACACAATTTCTAACAAACAAAAAACTAAATTATTAATAAAGTTGAAAAATCAGACAAAAAAATTAAAGAGTTCAAATACAAAAAAAGTCAAATTAATACATTTTATCTCTCATACCAACCATGTTAAATTTCAATTATTTCCCCCGACAAAATAGACAAGATTTTCTTGGAAAGACAGTGAGACAATTGATGTCAATTTAGGAAAAACGTATAAAACTGCCAAACTACTGCTAATCATTGTAAATGTCTCTAGGAGGCTCAATTTAAACGGAGGCACAAAGTAGGGTTGTGCATTATCAGTGTTCAAACACGCGGCACATGATCACTGTTTCACTCTTACTTCTCACTTCTCCTCTTTTTTGACTCTTTCATTCTTGTAATTCCTTGTCAAATAAATTTTTATTTGATCCCCATTTTGTGGATCGAAAGGAAGGGAACAACTGCCACACATCACCAGGATCATAGTACCTATCATTTCTATGTGTTTCACTCTTTCTCTCCTTCTCTCCCCCATTTTAAACTTTCCCCGTGAGTTGAGGGATGAAAAGTGCCCTAACCCTACCCTTCTTTATCCGTTACACTTCATCAGTATATTATCGTTGTCAGTACAGAGACTCGGCTAATACCAAACAATAGCTTTGTTTTCCATTTGTGCCTTTTATTATTTAACATATAACTTTCATTTCTTTTATTTTAGAATAAATCCACAATTGAAAAGTTTTGCACGTTTCGATTTGACACACACACACAAACATAGGGTCAAACATTGCCAAGTTTTTTTTGGTTTTGCCTCTAGGCTCTTGTTCTTATTCACTTATTCTCTCTTTCTTTCCTTCACTCTCTTTCGCTCTCTCTCTCTCTCCATCTCTCTTTCCTTCTCCATCTCCCTCTCTCTTACTTTTTCTCTCTCTCCATTTTTCTCTTTTTCTCTCCATCTCGCTCTCTTTCTCTTTTCTCTCTTTTCTTTTTTTCTCTATCTCTCTCTTTCTCTCCATTTTTCTCTCACTCTTTCTTTCTATATTTCTCTCTCTCCCTCTCTCTCTCCCTCTCTCTCTTTTTTCTCTCTCTTTCTCTCCGTCTTTCTTACTCTCTTTCTTTCTCTCTCCATTTTTCTCTCATTCTCTCTCTCTCTCTCTTCATCTCTTTCATGTTACAACTGTTTGAAGTAGCTTAATTGGCGGGTGTCGCACTGTCAGGACAAGTTTGACGCATCGTGTGGAGCACCACCTGCCGCGGAACCCAGCGCGGAACTGCCCATCACTTCACTTTGTCAAACTTAACCACTGACTCGATGTAGCATTGATGATGTTGATGTGGTTTGGGACACATTTTGCTCCATTTTCTCATTGAATTCCACAGTGGGAAAAAGTGATGTGAAAAGAAAATTTGGGGAAAAGTCAATGGTGAACGAATAACGTTTCCTACCGACACACATACAAATATATCAATACTTTCAATGGACATTTGGTGTTGACAGAGCTAAGAGCTAATAATGTAAAATTAATAATAGAAAAAAATTAATTGTGTTAACTAGTTTTTATTATAATTAATTAATTAATTGAATATTTAAAAGTGGTCTATAGATAATTGTTATGGGTATTTATTTTGTTAACTAAAAAAACACGCGGGCACGTGTGCAGTGGTTGGCGTGTGTTTGTGAATTGTTTATTATTATACACATATATTTGGTATTATACATTTATTGGCTTGTATGAATCTGCTCTTGACACTTGAAATTAATTAGAAAAAATTAATTAAAACTCCCTATTATCTTTATGTCAATTCTTAGTTTGTCAATCTAAATGAAACTTGGTCTATAAATAAATAGTCATTTAAGGCTTAAATTAAGCCTATGTGTCATGCCTGATTATGATGCCATCTCTCACCCTTTGGGTTAACTTAATGTATTGTCATATTTCATTTTGTCATTGTGCCGAAGTCTATCATATAATCTTAGTATAGAGAAAACTATGTTTGCTAGTTTCAATGCTGTTGATGAGACTAATTAAGAAATGCTCATATAATGGTATGAGTGTGAAACAAACTAGTATTACATGTTAGTTCCACCTTGCCGGAATCTAACTGGAAATGCTATTGAATCTCACCAAGTGAGATGTGCCAAAAGGGAAAACTCACAACTCATTATCAAATGGGTTTAATACCGGTACCAGAAAAAAATAATAAGTAAAAACACAAGTGGATCAAAGGGGCGTGGGGGAATTAATATTAATGAGAAGCAAAAAACAACACAATGAGACCTCAGTACACTCGGGATTAAGAATTGTTGTCGAGTGGTGCCGTGGCGTGATGATGAGTCTTTGCTTTCTACTTGGTTCCCGGTATTCCTCGCTCTCTCTCTTTCACTCTTGTTCTCTCTCACTCTTCCTCTATCTCCCTCTCCTTCTATCTCTCTCTCTCCCTCTCTCTCTCTCTTTCTCTTTTTATTTCTTTCCCTCACTCTTTCTCTCCCTCTCTCTTTTTCTCTCTCACTCTTTCTCTCTTATTCTATTTCTTTCTCTCTCATTCTTTCTTTTTCTCTTTCTCTCTATTTCTATTTCTTTCTCACTCTTTTTCTTTCTCTCTCTTTCCCTTTCTTTCCCTATTTCTCTCTTTCTCTCTCTCTCATTCTCTCCCTATCTATTTTTACTTCATTTGGTCTGTCCATGTTCCATTTTTTCAGTTGTCCCCTAGTAGATGAACTTGTGGCAGTAATGAGAGACAGATCTAACTATGCTAATTGTGATAAGTGTGCAAGTGCAAAAAGCGAGTTTGATGAGGGTGGTGAATGGGATAGGCTTGGTGCCAACGTGCTTTTTCTGCTAATCCTACTTAGTGCGTGCATGTGCCACCGGTACTCTCCAGAAGGAATCGCTCGGGACACTGTCAGTTGAGTAGTGTAAAGGGGGATGGGGCGGGCAAGGTGGAGGGTCAATGCAGCTGGTCACCGAGTCATGGCACACACGCCACTCTGTACCATTTCAACTACTGACCACTGACCGACACGCTACTCTCGGGTGTCATCAACAGAAACAATTAAGCCAAATGGGGCATCATCGAGATGGGATGGGGGGTTCAGTGAGAGATAAATTGTATGTGTGTGTGCAAAGCTTGGCACGAGACGACAAGCGGGTGGAGACCCTGACACACACACACGGTCAGAGGGCATGGTTTGGGTGAACACGCAAAGCTGTGACCAGTCGCTGAGCTAGGTCGAGTGGAGTTTGAATGTGAGAGCCGAGCCCAAAACCGACTGGATCACTATACTCGGCGGCGATGCTAAGAGAGCCCGCGCGACCTCTGACCTTGGTGGCTATGGTTATGGTGGTGGTGGTGTCACGATGGTAAGGCCACTGCACACTTGAGAGAGAGAGAGAGAGAGAGAGAGAGAGAGAGAGAAATAGAGAGAGGGAGAGAGAGCGAGTGAGAAAGAGAGAGAGAGAGAGAGAGAGAGAGAGAGAAAGGGAGAAAGAGGGGAGAGAGGGAGAGAGAGAGATACCAGGCACAATAGTCCCCCACGCGATCCTGCTCGGGTGGAGAGTGGGGGGAGAGAGAAAGTGCTAGCTCGGGCGAGTGGCCCCGCCAGTGGGGGACTTTTTCGTCTTACTTGCTCCCCTGCATTTCCAACTTTGGATTCGGGCGAGTCAAAAAAAAGCTGGTCCGGTGGCAGGACAGCACTTGGCACACACATAGAGACACGACTCACTGGATTTCTCTCTCTCTCTCCTTCTATCTCTCCCTTTCTCTCTCTCTCTCTCTCTCTCTCTCTCTCTCTCTCTCTCTCTCT
>DVQH01001983.1:0-11033 GCA_018231625.1 Papilio phestus | reverse complement strand
CCAATCAATAGAAGTTAAGATAGAGAAACGAACTGGTGAAGTTATACTATCTAAGCGGAGTCCTCTTCAGTGCAAAACCACGTTTAAACGAGCACTGGGCAGTGAGACTGGGCAGTGGAGCGAGCACGCCAACCATTGGGAACCTAACCGGTCACAAGGCCGCTCGGTGGGGGCACCTGGCTGATAGCCTAGGCCTTACTGCCTAGTGCGCAAACAAGTGGGCAAAAAAGCGCGCCAAATTGCTGCTGCCTGACGGTCTTCGACCGAGAGCGTACTAGTACTGCTGCTGTACCATCTGCTGCACTGAGCATGGATTGGTGAGGGACGACTCGAGCCCACCAAATCGATGCCCGCGTGGCATCGAGTTTTTAAAGTACGAGACGAGACACGGCGTGTGCAGTGCACGAGCCCCTTTCAAATGCGCATGCCAAGCACAACAATGTGGTTTAGGGGTATACGCCTCCTCTATCCACCGTGCATGCGGGACAGAGGCACCAATGAGTATATGTATCGGGTGGACAACATTCTAAATGCTAATTGATGCCATAAAATTTATGATTCAAAATGTAGAGCCAATACATTTTACGAACTCAACTTTGGCCACTCTGGTACCCGACTGGTCTTGCCCTCTGGGCACGAGAGACAATCGACCGGGAGAATTAGTGTGGCCCACCCGGTGAGTGAAAGGGGCGAAGCGAGCATTGCAGCAATTTAAGTCAAGCAACACGGTTAATCTTGGTTGAGTGTAATATTGTTGTGGTCGGTGCGGTGGCAGTGGTACAGTGTGCAGTAGGCGGCATCTGTACCACTACCACTGCCAAGTGAAGCCGGCATGTGGCGGCGTCGGCGCGTAGTGGCAACGTGGAACGCGGACTGGCCAAGAGAATAGTGTTGTGCCACCACTACAACCCATGGCTCGTGTCATTAGTGTTGGGCTAGTTGCTTCGTCTGTCGTGGAGTGTGCGGCACGTTGCCGGGCAGGCTAACTTTCCACGCATGCACTTCGCAGTGCCGGAATTTGAGCCTCGTCGCACGGTGCACGTCGCCGTGTCTGGCCGCCGCGCACACCACACACCGCACCACTGCTCCCGTCGCACGCTTTGTCTCCACCAGCACACCACGCGGTTATTATCCTCCTTTCTGGTTTCACTCGTCTCAGTGTCACGGGCCCGGTTTCTGGTCCCTGTTCAACAAGACAAAACATTTTGAAGCACTTGGATGGAACACTTTGCAGCACAGGTTAGTGTGGCAACAAGCCGGCGTGGCAATCACCTTGCGAGCATATACCAGCTCACGGCCCATTTGCCGACTCACCGGCATGGCCGTTTCTGGCAATGTGGTCGTGAGACACAGGGCGCGCGAAGTGTGCCATCACTAGTGACACCGGTGATGGCACAGTAGGCACCGACAACCGGTGCATCTCACTGTGTCATTGCTTAGATAGCATGATCAATCCACCCCCTGCATGCCATTCTGTCGCCACACTGGAGCCCCACCGTGGCCGATTTGCGATTAGATTTGATGTTCGTTGAATCACTCTTGAGTCAGGGGCGAGAGTACGCTGATAACGTGCAACATCGACGCCGTGTGTCGACTGCGGCTGCTGCTGCCGGTGATCGCATCAGTTCGTCTGTTCTCTCGTGATCCTCGAGCGCAGCAGTGTGTGCTCGCAATCCAAGTACGGCCAATTAACACGTAGCACTGAACACGTGTCACTGGCGGCATCGATTGCTCGCTACCGATCGGTGTATTCACTCTCGCCCTCTGCTCGGCAGCACTACGGGTCACACCCCTCGGACATAACGCCTCCCGCCTTGTGCGTGCTTGCGAATGTCTCAATACCCAGGCTGCGATAATAACTCTTGTATAGAGGACCGTATTGAAACACGTCCCGCTCGAGATAGTTTATGCGAACGTTAACTAGCATATCGTTACAAATTGTGCCCTTGCAGAGATGGACGACACGCTCTTTTCCATGCTGCCCGACTATACGTCCACAATGTTTGACGACTCATCTACCCTGAGTATGGGGTTTGGCGCCAGCGACTTCAACACCTTTCCCATGTCGCTGGACGCCCCCTTCGGGTGTTTCGATGAGCCGCTCAACTTCAATCTCTTCAATGACGACCATCTGATCTCGGACATGCTCTCCGACAATGTGTTGATGGACTCGTCCTTGTTTGATCTGCCCGGCTCATCACTGGTCAACGACAACCTCTTCTCGTCTCCTCCCACACCATCACCAAAGCGAGCCAAATGCCCCAAGTCGCGCTCCACTGCGAACGATACCGTGATCAAGGCGTACACTTCGAACTCGAATTCGATTTCTCTACTCAACAACAACAGTAGCGGTGTTGGCAAAGCACAGGTCAAGTTCAACACAGTGGTGCCCAAAGTGACGGTTGGCTCGCCCAAAGTCTACATCGAACGTTCGAAAAAGAAAAAAGCGGGCACTTCGCTTTTGTTGAAAAAACCAAAAAAGAGTAACTCATTGCTTTCCAAAATGGCCTCCCCGTCGACCAACGTGGTGCTGCCAACACTCAGTCTGAACATGATTGACCAAAGCATCACGGCGTGTTTCGAAAGCTTTCTCCACGATCACACCTATTGCCATGTGCCAGCGAAATTAGTCGTTCCCGATCAGATTGCTAGCACGGTGACCGTGCCGAGTTGCACCGAAATGAAGAACGACTTGGACGATTTGTTCAGTGGTTTCATTCCCGATGACGTGGTTCTCAATGAGTTACCTAACTGTCTGCAAGATCTGATGGATCTTGACAATGATTTTGACCTATCTGAGTTTGATAGTGAGGACATTCTCCATGGGCTCAGTGATGGTACGTTGGCCTTGACTTTGCACTTGTGGTTGGCAAGTGTGCCTACTAATGACATGTCTTTTCTTCTCTATCATAGCGTGCAACTTTATGACTGATCACTACATTGAAGATCTTGAGAACTACATTGACAAAGATTTGATATTGCCCGATTTGAATATCACCGAGGACGATTTGAATGCGGTCACCCAGTCAACACTGGACAACGACAGCATTGCCAAAGAGATGCCACTACTGGACATGGCATCGCCGTTGCCCGACTTTCACGAGTTGGACAATTTTGACTCGTCCAGTGTGACCACTGGTTGCACGGAGGAATCGTTCGGAAGCGACGAGATGCGATCACCTCGCGCAGTACGAACCAAGCGCCGCCGGAGTCTCTCCTCGTCGGCACTGGGCAACAACAAGCGCAAACGACGCTTCTCTACTCGGTCCTCGATCAACAGTTCGGACGCGATGTCCGACTCAAGCTCAGCGGAGTCATCTAGCTCACGGTGCTCCTCGCCGGACCGCTCTCCGGGTCCGTTCGCGGTTCCCTTCACCGCCAGCAATGGCAACTTTTACCGGAGTAAGTTCTCGATGGCTCCAAGCAAGAAGGAGAAGTTGTTTGAGCCAAAGAGGAACCTAAACTGGACCAAGAAGGGTCGTGCCAAGTCTGCTGCAATGGGCGGTGTGAAGGGCAAGTTGCAAGTGATCGACATTGGCTCTAGTCATGCTGAGGCTGCGGTCAATGAGAAGGTTCTCTACATTGGTAACATTATCGATGGTACCACCAAGAAGGACATTCGCGCGTGGTTCGCGCCTTTTGGCATCATCGAAGAGGTGCAATTGCACTTTAGTGAAATCGGACGAAACTATGCCTTTGTCACTTACAAGTCCGGCTATGAGACCACCAATGCCATCAAGCGTAAGTTATCACTTATCACTTTGTATCAACAGTTTTTTACCGCGAATTTCACCCTCCCGTAGATGGCAACGATGACAAGAGTCATCCTCGTTTTCTTCTCTCCTACGGCAAGAAAGAACGCAAGAAGTCCTACAAAGATCTTGGTACGTTGTGTGTTGTCTTATATAGATGAACTTCAATCATAATAACTTGTTTTTTGTTTGGTTTCTCACCAAAACAGATTCATGCTCGGAGGACAATTTGGACTTTAGAATAGACAGCCAAGATTTTGATTCGCTGCTTCGATCAGCCTCGGAGTACAGTGTCAAGCTGAGTGTTTGAGGGTGTTCCATCCTCAACTCCTTCTTTCAGAGATATTACGACTTCTTGTGTGTGTGTTTGTGTGCAACTCTCACTCCAAACACGTGATTCTTTTGTTTTTTATTATTTTTCTTGTGATTCTATTTTATCTTTTTCTGTATATTTTTCTTTCTTATATATATTTTGCCTTTCACACTCACACATACAAACCCAACACTCCACACACACACACACACACTGTTGATAGGCGCTAGGATTAGGTTTTATTATTTTTCAATTTCTCGATACCAAATCTCACTAAGGAAACTAGTTTTAGGTTAAAAAGTATTTTTTGTTTTTTATCACTATTTTTTGTTTGTTTTTTTTGTATTAGTTTTTGTATCCGACTCAATAGTCGTTTGTCGATGAATCACAACAAATCTCTTTCACACACACACACTGACACAAGAGTGAACTCTCTTTTTCTCTCTCTCTCATTCTCTCGGCTGATCTGATCTATAATTACGACTAATTGCGATGCTTTGTGCGGATTGATGTCGAACCTTAGCGATCTCACTCTCTCCCCCTCTTTTGAAAATGCAAATCGCAAGGCAAATCGAACACTCACCGCTCTAACCCCATTTTGGAAGTTGATCCTCCTCTACTTTATATTTTGATGATGAATCTCTCTTCCTTGTTCTTCGTTCTTTATTGTATCACACAAACACACCCATTCATATATTTATGGAAAGTTTTAAACTGCATTTTTTTATAATTTACCCCAAGTTGAGTTTTATTATCTCATTCTTATTATTATATTATATTCTTGCTCCATATTTTCTTTTACCATATATATTATCATTATTCTTTTATATTTTATCGAATTTTGTTCTTATTTCTCATTCTTATATTTTATATATTTTATTGCTGAATTTTCTTTCTTTTGGACACTTCTAGCCTTTGTTGCTATTTTTCTCTTTGCTATCGCAATTTATCAACTCTCTAGTAATATATTTTTTGTTTTTTATATACTACAATCAGTTTAATAACGATTACTATCATATACTACAAAATTACTCTGATTCCACTATTTTTGTAGTGTGTGTATGTCTGTTTTTAATATAATAATCTAATAATAGCCAATGATGTTGTCTATGATGATGTATTTTTTCACTCGACAACCCAAAATCTATTACTAAAAATCTCTCTCTCTCTCTCATTCACTGCAGACACGTGTTATCAACAATTGTTTTCTATGTGTGTGTCTGTTTGTGTATGGATTACTCCATCATACAGACACACAAATACACATCTATATACTACTACTACTATACTACTATTATTATTATTAGTTCTACTCTCTACCAATCAATCAATCCAACCAACCTACATTTGTCTTTCTTACCCTTATTATTTGTGGAACAAAGTAGCGTTGTTGTATTTGCTATTATTATTATTACTATATAAAATGTATTTTTAAAAATATATTGATAAAACAATAAACATAAATATTGATATTGATACATATTTCAAATCACTTCTCGAAATGAGCAGATTATTGTTTATGTACTATTTTTTACTTTGAGTCAAATTTATTGGTTAGATTAGATTAATTGAGACACAAACATTGATGATATGTTAAGTTAAAAACTTATTTGGTTATTTTTTAGATTAACTACCAAGTTAACTCGAACTAAGCTGATCTAACCAGAGTTACAGAGTTAAACTTATCTTGTCACATGATAAGTTCAATTTAAAGGGTTTATTCGAAAAGTTCAACTTGTTTCGGATAATTTAATCTTTATTTAAAAAAATCTTGATTGGGTCAGATGAACTTTATTTGGGTATTTGGGATAAAGCTTTGAATTTAAGTTTAAGTTTAACATTCTTAAAAATAATTTTCAAAACTTATCAGACTTCCAGAAGTCGATTTCTAAGTCTTCTTAGGTTAAGAACTTTTGTTTGCTCTCAAAAACGTTACAAAAAACGCTCAGACTGTACAATCATTTTTTATAATTATTATTATTACTAAAAGCTACAACTTTACCCAAAGTGTGACACACTACACTAGTCTAGATATCAAGCTTCCTTTGGAGCCACTATCACCTTCACTTGCACACACTCACACAAACCGACACGAGGGTTTGTTGGACATGGTGTGATGGCCTTGAGCATATTGTGCCTATGGTGATACACTCACATGAGAGAGCCACCATTTGCCTGTGCGATAAACATTTTTTTACTACTAACAAAGAAGAGGGTGACATTCGGGGTGATGGAAGATCTCTCTCTCTCTTTCTCATTCATTGGTGTCACAATTATTCAATCATTTTCTCTTCTCAATTGTGCAACTCTCTCCCCTCTCTCTTTCTCAATTGAGTGACTATCATTCACTCACTTTAAAGTTACCCCCTTAATGGCGTAACTCTCTCTCTCTCTCTCTCTCTCTCTCTCTGTCTCTTAATTTAGCCTCTATCACTCTCTCACTTTTACCCTCTCAATTGCATAACTCTTTTTCTCAATCTCCCCCTCTTTCTCCCCCGTCGGTACTTATGATACACACTCACATGAGTGCTACGATTGAGCTGATAAAAAATTTTACTAGTAACAAGTTTGAGGGTGACATTTGATTGAACAGCCAAGATTCTGATGGACGATTTCTCTCTCTCTCCCCTCAATTCAGTCACCTTCTAGTCCCTATTTTGATGATATTATCATGATGTTAGCCTTTTGATTGCATAACTCTTCTTCCCTCTTCTTTCTCCCCCTTTACTAACTTTTACCCTCTCATTTAATTTATTGCCACACTCAATACTTTGTTTTCGTTTTCTTTCACACTCTCTTCCTCACCCACTAACCCACAAACACACTCTCGAGGAGGTTGTTTTTATTATTCAGTTATATATAAGTAATATATGTCTGCTTTATTAATATTAAATAATATTATTTTTGTTGTTGTTTACGCTAGAAGAAGTGTTTTGAGCGATGGTCGCGCCGATTTGTCCATGTTTTGATGATGGTGACACGTGGACTGTACATGTGTATGTCTTTGCCATGCTCTTCTGTCTCTGGGTGATGTGATATATCATCATTGGTTGATAGACGACACATGCACACGACACCACTGGTGGTTGTTGTGATGTACATCTTGGGATTTTTTGGTTGGTTAAAAGACTGATAGAGAGGCTTGTTTTTTGTTGGTTGGTTGGTTGATTGTTGGTACTGGGAAGGAATCGAGATTTTTTTGTGTTGAGGATGGAATAGCGATGTGTTTGGTGGTTTGCGTAGAATCTTTTACGCACCCTCCTCCTCTTCTCCTCTGGTTAGAATTTGCGCAAACTTCTTGATGTCGATGTTGCCACGGCCATCCATGGGAGCCTCGGCTAGGATATTGTCCGCTTCGGACGCGCTGAACTTCTCGCCCCAGGTGACCAACGAGTGGCGAAGACTGTTTAAAATCAACAAAGCAAGATGTAAGAGATATATAATAAAAACAATGAAAGCGTTTCTAAAACTTACGTTTCCTCCTTGCACAGTCCGTTTCCTTCGTCGAATTGAGCAAAGGCGTTGAGGATGACATCCTCCTCATCGGTGCCTTGCGTGCGGTCGCCGAAGATGGTGAGGAACATGGTGAAGTTGATCGGGCCGGGTGCCTCCTTGATCATGGACTCAAGCTCCGAGTCGGTGCAGATTCGTCCCAACGAGTCAAAAGTGGCGCGGATGTCGTTCTTGGAGAGGAAGCCATCCTTGTCCTGGTCGATGAACTGGAACGCTTCCTTGAACTCCTGCACCTGGTGCTGAGTGAACCTGTGGACCAAGTTTGCAATTAGAGGCTCAAGGTCACCTTCAACTTTCGAACTCACATGGCAAACACATTGGAGCCAGATCGTTGGACACGCTTCTTGGAGCTGGTCTTGACCGGAGCAGGTGAATCATCAGCCGGAGCCTCTGCGGACTTCTCCGATGCCTTCTTGCTCTTCTTCTTCTTTTCCTTGACTTCTTCAGACTGTAAAAAGGCACAAACACAAAGATATGAGGCTTAAGCAATTCTCAAGGGGTCAACATTTTCCAATTAAAGATGTATTGGATTCTTCGGTGTTGTGATCATCTACGCACACACTGATGACCACAGACATACACTTTGAGATACACGCACAGAAAAAACTTACCATGATGAATAATGACTTTTTGAGATGTGGCTCCGGCAACTACCAAGAAGCGAATGGGATCTCGAATTAGAGAATTTGGTGAATGTATAGTTGGAAAGTGTCCTCCGGTAGGGAGATATAAGGCATATGTGGCAAACAATTCAGCACATCAGTGGGCGGGTTCGAGTGGTGGGAGTGGTGCTCACTTTGGGCTATGTGGTATTTTAGGTTTTGCCGATTCCCCACACAGAGACAGAGAGAGAGAGACACCACCACCAAGCAAGCATCACTTCCTCGCGCCCTTCGAGACTCACAGACGAGAAGCATACCATCGAAGTGTTGGAGGTGTGCCATGTGGCACCACATGCCACCACCATGCCATAGCGCCTCTCAACACACACGCACACGCCAGAATTCATCTCAGAAATTACGTTCTTCTTGTTGCATTCGAAAGCCTAGCGAAAATAGGCCAAGCTAGAGGAACAAGTCTATTATTAATAAACATAAATGGAGAAGTGAATGAATGCACCACGACGTCGACGGTGAGGTCTGGCGCCACAAGACACACACACCGAAGCCATTCCCTTTGTTCTGCTTCTGGCGCCTAACTTGTGCTATTCTTAGGTGCCACCAGCTTTTGCCTGGTGTTAGTCAATCGACAATTCACCGCGCGAGGAATCTACTCTACACTTGTAGATATTGGCTCTCTCTCTCTCTCTCTCTCCTTCTCACTATCGCATCCGAGTCGTTTCCCCCTTTTCCCGTAAATCAGCACCATCTTTTCTAAACGATCCAACTCTCTATCTCTCCTGTGATAATTCTCTTCTGAGAAATTTAACTTTGTTTAACTTTGAATAGACTCACATGACAATTCCAAACGGTTTCGACTTTTCTCGGAAATTAAACAAATCCACTTGTGTTTCTTTTAATTGTCTTATTTACTTTGAAAGAAAGAGGGAGAGAAAGGGAACGAAATTGGGAGAAAAACGAACACTGGGCTTAGAGAGTTCCCTAAAAATACGTTACAGTTACGATTATAATCAAGTCAGGACTAAACTTTGTGAGAATTCATTCAATAATCCTGATTCCAAAAAGTTTGTTTTTTGGAATCCAACAATTTAAATGAAATTGTAGTGCATCATTGAACTCCCAAACTACAGATCATCTAACAACGGCACTCAATTTGATTTTGCCTAACATCAAAAATATATATACCTTCTTGTGATACAGTTAACAGTGGAATTCGAGGAGATGCTTTCTAATCTACTAGTGAATTCTTTTCATTCCAACCCAGTCATAGTCTTCATTAGTAGAGTGGTATTATATTATTTAGTACTACCAGTGCTAGCTAGTATTGCCACATCATGTACTCTTTTTCTACTGAACAAATTCTCTCCCTCTCTCTCACACACCCACCCCTCGCATTCTCTCTCTCTCTCTCTCTCTCTCTCTCTCTCTCTCTCTCTGTCTGCCTGTCTGTCTGTCTGTCTCTCTCTCTCTCTCTCTCTCTCTCTCTCTCTCTCTCTCTCTGTGCGCCATATGCTTGTCTGCCCACATACAAAAACCAATTCGAGTTCAGAGAAAGCGAGGGTGTACCATGGTACAATTGTTTTTTGTATTGAGTTGATAAATTGAACCATTGAGTTAAGGAATATTCCGCGGTGTGGTTGAAAATAACCTGGAAATAAAGTGTGCGTGTTGTGTGTGTATGAATGAGTGAGCCAAGGTGTAAAGTGTAGTGGTAAAGGTGCCGCTGGTTTGTATATGTCAACTTAAAGTAAAAACATAGTGGATTAAGCATCAACACACTACCACTGCTCTGGTGAGCACTATAGTGTGAGTCGATTGGCAATGACACGACCTACTTTATGGCTAACTCGCGAATGAGATTTCGAGTGAATCGTTTGCGTGTGTGTGTAATACACTGTGTATGTGCTTGTAGATTATCTATTTCTCTCTCTCTCTCTCTCTCTCTCAATGAAGACATTGGGTTGGGTTTAGAGAGATGCCATATCCGATGCTACTCCTTCAAATGTATACTAGTAATACTTTAAATTTTTGAATGAGAGAGAGAGAGAGCAGAAGAAAAACGAGAGGTGCCATACTGTTGTGTGTGATAATTATCCTGACTTTATAAAGTGAGAGAGAAAGAGAGAGAGAGAGAGAATTGCCATACTTGCTGCTACTGCTGTATGTGTTTCTTTGAATGTTTGTGTGAGAGGAATAGTGAGGAGAGAGAGAAATTGAGAAAGGTGCCATACTTGATGCTTCTGTGCAAAGTGTACTAGTAGTGCTTCGAATGAGAAAGAGAGTGGGTGAAAAAAATGCAAGAGAAACATACAGTAACTCTTTCTAACAAACATCTTTGGTATAAACAACTGAGGTGATATATAAAAATTTAATCAATAGTTGAACTGTTTAATATACAGATACCTCCACCCACAGACAATTTTTTACAAATCAAACAAACCACTTCATGTTTTCAAACCTAAAACATTCTGAATTTTCAAATAATGAAACTTCATTAGGTTAGGCCCTAACGGTTAGGGTCACCAGAAATGGATTTATTAAAATTTCAAATTGCATAATTTCCAGTAAACAACAGTTTTTGAGAA
Source organism: Papilio phestus (assembly GCA_018231625.1). Taxonomy (NCBI): domain Eukaryota; kingdom Metazoa; phylum Arthropoda; class Insecta; order Lepidoptera; family Papilionidae; genus Papilio; species Papilio phestus. The sequence continues at coordinate 250 of DVQH01001983.1, read as the reverse complement.
TTATTATGAAACAAATTCAGTTGTCTACATATCGAAGAGCGACGGTAGTGTCTGCATTGGACACTAGTTGGCACTCCAGCCGAGATGATTTTTAAGTATGGGTGAAAATTTTGAATAGTTTACTTCCATAGACTGTGGCGTCGCCTAGCGGCAAGCAAGAGCGTGAATTAACTTACATAGTATACTTACAGTGTTGTCTCAAGTTTTACTCTTCGAATTTACATAGAAAAGTGAAGCAAAGAGAGAAGTA